>CAUDMG010000173.1:1022500-1122500 GCA_958450375.1 Homarus gammarus
AACAGGTGAGGGAGGGAGTGAAGGGACGGAGAGGGAGGTCCAGGTGAGGGAGGGAGAGGTAGGTCCAGGTGAGGGAGGGAGAGGTAGGTCCAGGTGAGGGAGGGAGAGGTCAGGCCTGGTACTCGTTGACATAATGTTGGTGACACATGGTTTAGTCCCCGTCGCTAGCTGTTGGTGTTAACTCTCCCACCACGCTCACTTCTCACACCGGGGGGGGGGGGGAGGGGAGTGGAAAGGGAGGGGGGTGAGAGAGGGTTCGTGAGGGAGAGAGAGAGCGAGGGGGGGGGGGGAAGAACACATACATAAACAATGCATGAATATACAAGCACATATTCAAGCATAAGTACACACAAACATACGCATGCGTGAATACAAGAACACACACACACACACACACACACACGAGTTTATTATGTTTTGATATAAAATAAAAACACGGCCCAACTGGCACAGCTGTTTCCGGTGTGTCACCAAAAAAGAGGGATTGCTTTTATTGGCTGCCACACCGAGGTATAAGGCAATTGATTGGCTGTCACAACAAGGTACGAGAGAACTGATTGGCTGTCACAGAAAAGAGGAAATGATCCCTATTGGTTCACTGTTCTTGCTTGCTGGACCACCAAGTGAGGGATTTAGGGAGGGGGGGGTTACCTTATAAACAGACCCCTTAATAGCTGGTCTCTTTAGCCCAGGATTGATACAAGCTATAGATAGATAGATAGATAGATACTGGTAGGGGTAGATAGGTAAATATAGATAAAATACACACACACACACACACACACATTCCTGACACTTTCACAAACTAAGACAGTCTGGTGTCGACTTACCTAGACACTCAGTGGACTTTAATCTACTATAGTCACCCTCCTTCAGCCCAACCCCCACCTCCCTCCCCTTATCCAATCATGTGTCTTCCTCCCCACTACCCGTACTATACGTCAGCCATCGACCTGTTCTTGTCATATTACACCCATAATGGAGGTGTGTGTGTGTGTGTGTGTGTGTGTGTTCATCCCCTCACCCCTCGCGTCTTTCCCCCATCTTCCACTATCTTTCTTTCCTCCCTGTCCTCCCTCTCTCACTCTCTTTCCTATTTTACGCGACACTTCTCCCTCTTCATCAACCATTCCTATCCTTCTCTCTCCTCATCCTCCACTACCCTTCTTCTCCCCCCCCCCCTGCTAGCGTCTACAGTTTCACTACCTTGTTCACCGCAACATGAAATGGGCGTCACCCCCGCCCCCCACACCTGAGGATGTGGTCACCGTGCCAAGCCAGGGACCTCTTTCACTAAGCCACACAAGGGGGCTTCCAAACACCAATAATCCATACATGAGCTTCACTAACCTAACCTAATTATTACTTAGAATAACACGAGGCTTCAGCAACACACTTAACCTTCGCTAAATTAAGATAAAAGCTTCACTGAGATGCTAAAAGCCAGGGACCACCCTCACTAAGCCATACTTGTATCAACATTTTTCCTCACTACAATTAATATTATTACCTTAGTTTCCACACATAATGAGGTGCTAATTAAGTTACTACACCAAACAAGGTGACTGAGCCCTGACAGCCATACTTGACTGTAAATATATTTGTCCACTCTGTAAACTGTGTGGAATTGAGTGCTTAACCGTTTGTGTAAATACATAAACTTGAGGCTAACTATTAAGTCAATAATACAGTACACGTGTATATTGTCGTTTATGACTGTATGACTGTATGTTATTGTATTTATTTCACTCAAATATAGACTGGAAGCAGGTGTTTCTAGTTAGCTGATACGATAACAACAGCTGCTTGTGATAACGACGTATTGTGGCAGGGAAAAATACAGGTGTTTTTATTTTACACAAATATGCAGTTGTATCAGAGTTTATTTTAACATTAAAGATAATTGTTTTTTACCGATTAAAAAAATATTTGGATATAAAACAACCTTCACCTCACCCCGTCTCTATCTCCTCTTAACAGCTACTATTGAATAAGACAACAAACAACTGAATGTTACCAAATAAAATAAATACCTGAAAAAATAAACAACACTTATATTTACCCAAACATGCAGACGAGTGTGTTTTTGCCTAACTAAAACAAATACTATTATTCCCACTTAAATATAACTTAACTCCTTGCATTAGTTTTTGTACTTGATAGAAATTATATACACTATACTTTTATATAAAACATACATACACCTTAATGCATACAGTGTACACCTCCTTTCTCGTACAGGAAGGACGTACATCAGACAGGTCAGGAAGGCGATAGGTGTTATTTGATACACAATACGTGATAACTGTATATGTTAATTTTGTTTATATGCATCCATTAATTCTGTCTGCCTGCCCATTTCTCTCTCTCTCTACCTATTACACACTGTCCTAATTATCGTTATTCCCTTTTCTATTCCACATTTCCTTCACCTGCCTCTATCCATCGCCTCTCTCGTCTCCACCCTATCCATTCCTCTCTCCTTCCTTCCTTCTCTCTCTCAACACAAGCCACACATCTCCCCCCTCCCCTCCCTTTCTCAACACATTCCACATCTATCACTCCCTCTTCCCTCCACTTCCCCCTTCCCTACCTCCCCTTCCCCCCTCCCTACCTCCACTTCCCCCTCCCTACCTCCACTTCCCCCTCTTCCCCTCCCTCAAAACCATTCGTTCCGGCCCTGCTATCAAGATGACCTGAGTTGACTCCAGCTGCCCCAACTGTCAGCGCGTCGTAATGTTAAATTTAGGAGGCAGCCCCATAAATATCGCCAGGGGTTCTTGGAGGTTCCCTATGGGTCAAACATTTAATTATAGGCCAGACGAGATAAAGCAGTGACCGTGTTGGCAATGTGTGACCTGGCGATAATTTTGGAGCAGACCTCAATTGTCGAGTCCAGGGTAATGCTTCTTCTAAGATCGACCTCTGACATTCAGTACTCTTAACGCCCGAGTCCTGGCGATATCTTTAGGTCTGACCTTTAATGGTGAGTGCAGGTAATGTTTCAAAGTTGGTCCTTAAGTATTAGGTGCGACCTTTAACGTCAATCACGTAATTTATACTTTAAGTTCATGTTACAGCTTTAATATAGTCTTTTGGGGATATTTAATGGTTGACCTTATCTGTCGAGTATAGGAAATAATTCTAAGTTCGACCTCTTGACATTGCCTTTATATTAGGTCAAACCCTTAACGTCGATCACTACTTTAATTTTAGGTTAGATTCTTAGCGTCGAGTTCTGCTGAGTCGCAATTACCTAAATACCCTTAATTTTAGGTTACATCAATAAAGTCGATTTTTGGGGATATTCCTGATGGTCGAGCATGAACGTCGAGTAGACAATCGTTCCAAGCTCGAGTCTCAGTTCTGTGTAGCCTCCATATTGGCGAGGTATAAAGAACTATATATTGTTATTGTTTTCCATCTGTCTGTCTGTCTGTCTGTCGCTGATGTCGAGGGATGTCACCAAGGCTAATAAAAGGAGAGAGAGAGAGAGAGAGAGAGAGAGAGAGAGAGGTAGTATCTTATATCATCGGTTCTCAATGCAACTCATCCGAAAGCGTTGTTCGGTGTTCAACTTTGACTTAGGCTTTGCCGTGATTAAAATGACGTGTTCGGATAATTTAGTTTTTTAATGATGATATTTTTCTTTTTAACTAAACTAATTCATTGTTCATAGTAAGATTTTTTTCTTCACATACGGTTAAATTACAGGGTACAATTCAATTACTTTTGTGTGTTATGTTGTAAAAGTTTGTAAATGTGACTGAAAGTTTAAAAAGACGGTAATCATACAGTAATTTACATTCATCTAAGCTTAGGTAACTCAAAATACACACATACATACATAAAAACATACATAAACATACATAAACAGACACGCATACACACACATACATACATAAACAGACACACGCACACACATACATAAACAGACACACACACACATACATAAACAGACACACACACACACATACATAAACAGACACACACACACACACACACACACACACACACACACACATACATAAATAGACAGACACACACACACACACACACACACTATGACTCACACCTCTCTCTCCCCTTCACCTCAACATCATCACTGCCCCTCCCATTAAACTTTTCCATCTCTCACTCCTTCTACTTTTCCCTCTTCCTTCCCTCCACTTTAGACTCCAACATACCCTGTTAAAACTCACATTCTCTCCCTCCCTCCTTCCATTCCCCTCTTACCTCCCACTTTTCCTCCTTCCCTCTCTTTCTCTTCCTTCCCATCGTCTTTCTCTCTTCCTACCTCCTTCCCACTCTCCTCCATCCTCAATCTTCCCTCACCAATCTCCCTCCACCTTCCCACCTAATATCCCTTCCTCCCTTTTCTCTCCCCCCCTCCCTCCCCCTCCCCCTCCCCCTCCCTCCCCCTCCACTATAGACTACACAATCTCATGTCAACAGCTCAGGGGCTGCTCGGGGGTGTTGTGTCCATTGGGGCATAAAACCATTGGTGCTGTGGGATCTAATCGGCTGAGAGTGGAGTTGAATACAAAGGTTTAGGCGATCTGAACCCAAGTGAGAGACGGGGGTGAGAGGTGGAGAAACAGGGGTGAGAGGAGGAGAGACGGGGGTGAGAGGTGGAGAAACTGGGGTGAGAGAGAAGGAGAGACGGGTGGGGGGGGGGGGGGAGTGAGAGTAGAAGAGTATGTGGGAATAGAGAGACGGAATGAGAGTTGGAGAGACATGTAGAGTGACGGTAGGAGACAGGGGAGGGAGACGGAGGTGAGAGTTCGAGACACAGAGTGCGAACAGGAAAGAAGAGAGTGGAAAGTTGCGTGAGAGACGGGATGAGAGATGCTGGAGGGAGTAAGATTAGAGCCTCACATCTCTTACTCTCGTTTCTTTGTTTCTCTCTCTCTCTCTCTCTCACTATATCTACCTCTCTCTCTCTCTCTCTAATCACACAGGTAACACATCAGAATACCTAAATATAACAACACCGGAAAAATTGAACCATCTCGATTAAAAATTCAGAACAAAAATTGGGTGTTTCTAATATTTGGTCCTGACTTAATAAACTAGCGGCTGCGACTGTAGTGTCTTGTTAAATATAAATCAATAATATTAATAATAGGCTAAAAATAGATAATGTTTAGTTGGGTATAAAAACATTCTTACGTGTTAAGTTATATGAATAAAAAATAAAATACAGAGAAAGTTCATAAAATATTGTAAAAAAAAATATAAATCTCAATAAATAATAAATAAAAAAGTAAAACAAGTAAATACAAAAAATTTCTAAAATATCAATAAACAAATGATTAAATAACTGGAAACTATCAAATTCTAATCCCCATTTGTCTCTTTTCAATTTCCCTAAAAAAAAAAAAAAAAAAAAAAATTGCTTCAATGAAACCGGCGTAAAAAAATACATGGATAGAGTATTAAATAATAACCTAACACAGTTCTAACGTTTATATTATTTTTGTATATATATATATTCTCCTTATCGGGAAATATATCTATATATACTATGATGGCCTTGTTGAATAATACACCATGAGGGGAAAAATATATGTTGGCAAAAAAATATCATCGGTGGAGGAAAAATGTAGCGGTGGCACTGTAACGATAAGTGAAATATATCGTAAGTGATATATATCGTCAAGCTTATGATATACGGTATATAGTGTGTGATATATATCGTGAAACCTATGATAAACGGTATATAATGTGTGTGGAATATGTCGCGAAATCTATGACATGTACCGTCTGTGAAATATACCATCCCTGGAATACGAGAATAAATATATACTACGTAATTAATATCGCACATGAAAAATATCGCAAATACACAAATACAGTCTATATATGTATGGTATATTTCAGTCCCACTAATTGTATGGGACATGTAATAGAGTTTTATTCTTATCGCTTATTATTACTATTATTATTATTATTATTATTAGTAGTAGTAGTAGTAGTAGTATTGCTATTATTATTATTACTATTATTATTGCATTTTTATTATTACTATTATTATTACTATCCATGATCCTATTAGTACTACCATTAGTACTACCAATCCACTAGTTATTACCATTACTTCCCACAATAAACACTGTTACTTCCCGCCACCAGCATCTCCCGCACAGAGACCCAAAGCACGGCTAAGAAAAAGGTTATTAGTGTACAAACAGACACATCCCGGCAATCTCTTCACCTTGGCTATTTGAGTGGCTGAGGATAAAGAGGAGGAGTGTTGACAGAAAACCCGCCGCCGACTCCTTCACCTTCATTATTATGGAGATCGTGAGAGGCAAGAGCGTCATGTATGGCCGAGATCCTTCAGCCAATCAGGGTCTTATCAAGTTTCCCGACAGATCCTTCAGCCAATCACATGCCTTTTAAAGTTTCCCGCCAGATCCTTCAGCCAATCACGTGTCTTTTAAAGTTTCCCGCCAGATCCTTCAGCCAATCACGTGTCTTTTAAAGTTTCCCGCCAGATCCTTCAGCCAATCACGTGTCTTTTAAAGTTTTCCGCCAGATCCTTCAGCCAATCACGTGTGTTTTTAAATTTTCCGTATGATCCTTCAGCTAATAAGGTGTCTTTTAAATTTCCAGCTAAATTAGGAAAAAAAATATGTATTCTTTTTCCCGCCAGTTTTCTTTACCAAATCATGTTTTTCCCGCCAAATCGCTCAACCACTTAGGTCTAAAAAGTTTCCCGCTACATCGCTCAGTCTTTGAAGTTTCCCGGGAGATTGTTTGGTCATCACGTGCCTTTTAAAATTTCCCGCCAAATCGTTCAACTATTCACGTGATGAAAGTTTTCCTCTAAGTTGTTCAGCTAATTAGGTATCTATAGGTAAGATAGTCAACTAATAACTCAACCAGCCAATCAGTCTTCTACATGGTGTTGCGTAGTTTCAGGTCAGGATCATTCAGTTAGTATTCTAAAAAAAAAAATTCCCTTCAGTTCCTTTAGCCAATCAGGTCTAACAAAAGAAAACAAAAAAATCCCCGCCATATCATTTAGCCAATCAGATGTCTTAAAACAATCCCCACCAGACAATGTAGCCAAAGATATCTATCCAAAAATTCCCGCCAAATATCTCCACCAATCAACGCGTCAGTATTTCCCGCCAGATTCCACAAAATAAATTCTCTGACGTTAGTGTTGTTTTATTTAATTATAAGTATTTTTTTCTTCTCGTATGCTCAAGAGGACCAGGAACGGGAGGTGATGGCAGCGCTTTTGTGTGAATTGATGACACGCGAGTTAGGCAACGGCGAAAAAACAAAACAAAATAATTGCGAACAGCTGACGAGACTAAATAAAAAAAAAAAAATACTCAAAATATTTACCGCTGAGTCTTTTACAACCCTGAGGAGGAGTTGTTGATAAAGATGTGACAACCGAGGAAGAATTGATCATCTCTTAGTCTATTTATTCCATCTATTAGTCTCCATCCATTCTCCATCTCTCAATCTATTCATCGTCTCTCAATCCATCAACTTACCATTCCTCGATTCATATATTCACTGTCTCTCAATTCGTCTATTCTCTATCCTTTCAATCCGTATATTCTGTCTCTCTCAATCCATCTATTCAACAACTCCCAATCCATCTATTCTATTCGTCCCCTCTATTGTCCATCAATCGCCTTTGTCCCGTCAGTCATCAATTCGAAGTAGTCTTTTCACACCTACGGAGTGTGTTTTCTCTTGGCTGAAACAATGAGGGAGGGAGGGAGGGAGGGAGGGAGAAAAAGGATGGGCGAGAAAGTGGGAAGGAGCACAGGAAGGGGGAATAGAGAAAAAAGTGGGTGGGTAATGGAGGAAGAAAGAGAGAGTAAGAGGGAGGGAAAGCAAGAAGGAGATAGTGGGAGGAAGTGGAGGAAAGAAGATAGAGAGGAGGGGGGAGGTAGAGGAAGGGGAACGGAGGAAAGGGAGAAAAGACAGGCCAAGGAAGTGGAAAATTGAAAGGGAAAGATGGGTTGGAGAAGGAAAAGGGAATGTGGGAGGGAAGGATGGTAGAATGGAGGAGAGAAGATGGGAGGAATGGCGAGAGGGAGGGCGTGAAGAATGGGTAATATAAACGTAAAACACAGCAGCCATCAACCACAGAGCTGTCAACAAAAAACACAGCAGCCATCAATCACAGAGCTGTCAACGAAAACACAGCAGCCATCAATCACAGCTGTCAACAAGCAACACAGTAGCCATCAACCACAGAGCTGTCAGCAAAAAACACAGCAGCCATCAACCACAGCTGTCAACAAGCAACACAGCAGCCATCAACCACAGAACTGTCAACAAGCAACACAGCAAAAGTTGGGGGAGGAGTTAAGAGGTTAGGGGGAGGGGTTAGGGGAGGGGTCCAGAGCCCCAGGCGAGGAGGGGTTGCCAGTTATGCACTTGGGAATGCAAATAAAGCACTGCTTACCCCGCCAGGAGCAAAAATCGAACTGCTGGTACTCGAGTTGCGGGACGCAGTGCGCTAATCTCCGCACCAGGGGTGTCGCAGCACACGCACCCACGGCCCCCTCCTTACCCCTCAAGCGCACGCACGCATACACAAAAGCGAATGCATGCACACACACACACACACACACACACTCGCTGTGCACATGTAGTCTGGCCGCTATCTTTACCTTGACGTTTAAGAGAACCAGTTAGCTTCGTTCCCACAGCACCAGTTAGAGAGCGGAAATGACAAGAGAACGGCACCAATCTTCGAAGATGGGAGGCCAGGAGGTGATTAGAGGTTAAGGATTGGGTAAGTAAGTTGACTGGGTTGATTAGGGGTTTGTCGATTGGGTAAAACAGTAGACGAGAGTTGATTAGGAGTTAATGATTGAGTATACAAGTTGATTAGGATTTCAGAATTAGGTAAACAATTTCAGATGATTTGATTAGAGGTTAAAGATTAGGCAAACAAGCTGACTGGAGTTGATTAGAAGTTAAAGATTAGGCAAACAAATTGACGTGTGGGGGGTTGTTCAATGACTTTCCTCGCCGTCGTGTTTGGTTTTAATCGAATCATTCAGTCGGGACATAAACAATTCATTTCACTTCCCATCCAATCAGCAATCAAAACCTGTCTCCACCCTCCCTAAAGCACCCCACTCCTCCCTCCTCAAGCACCCCACCATCCAACTCCGCCCCTGAAACCCTCCTGTCCCTCTAAACCACCCTTGCACGACAACCACCCCATGTGGGTCTAAATTATATATAACAAGTAAAGAAACACTACATTTAATATAAAGGGAACAGTTTTGTACTCTACACCCCTAGCTTTGAGAGAGAGAGAGAGAGAGAGAGAGAGAGAGAGAGAGAGAGAGAGATAGAGAGAGAGGTGGAGGGTGAGGGGGGAAACCAGTCCATTAACACTCCTCTCTCCCCTATCCCCTACCCCACCTCTTTCCCATGTCCCAGATAGACTGAGGGTAGGACAACACACAGGAGAGACCTTCCCACTCATGAGCGGAGTCCCTCAGGGCAGCGTCCTCTCCCCCACCCTATATATTATCTACACAAGTGACACTCCGCCTCCCACTAGAATAGGCAACGAAGATATTATGTATGCAGACGACATCACTCAAATAACAACACATCAAGGAAAATCACGAGCGTTACAGGCCGACAACACCAGTCGGGAATTAGAAAGGGTAAATAACTACGAAAAACAATGGAAAATCCAAACAAGTCTCCCGAAATTCACAGTGATACCCTTATGCAGAAAGAAAACCCATCCATTAGTAACCAATAATGGCCAGATAGAATACAAAAGCAGAGGCACCCTCCTGGGCCTACATATATCCACGACAGGTTACTCACATCATGTCCACAGCAGGAAGGAAAAAGCAAGAAGAGAGCTGAGAAAACTATACCGCTTTAAAACGCTTCCTGAGAAAATAAAACTCCGCCTGGTGACATCATTTATCACACCGATATTAACTTACCCAGAAGTACCTCTTCATACTATGAGCACCACTCAAATATTAATATTACAGGTGGTCCAAAATGAAGCCCTAAGATTCGTCACAATTGAAAGATACCCCTTCACCAGAACCACAGCCGAGACACATAGAGACCTGAGAATGAAACCCATCAACCAGCAGCTGCACACCCTGGCCAGCAGAATCTGGCAAAAGATAGAACGATCAGAGCAACAACTCCTTCAAAGACTCCCACCAGGTGACAACAACCATACATGGTTCCCAAAAAGCTACGAAATCTCAAAATGTCCATTACCACCAGCGATCTACACGGCCAGGCAATAGACAACCTCCCAAGACCAGCATCCGCCAGTGGGGTCGGCGGAATATGAAATAAGGCCCTTAAAACACCCATATATGGGACAGGGTAGGTTGTCTAGTGCCTGTACCGGCAGACAATAATTAACCCATGACACAACCCTAACACACTATTAGCTTAGCTAGGCGGTCAGCCCGCCCTCTCTTACCTCCTCCTGAATTTCTTTAATTTCCGACCTATAACTTCCTTCCCCCACCTCTAATCTTCCTTCATTCCTCCTTTACCTACAAAAAAAAAAAAAAAAAAAAAAAAAAAAAAAACACAGACAGACAGACAGACAGCACCAACATCTGAATCGGAGAAGCAAGTTTTCCAATTCTTCTACTCCTCTTCCCTCCTCCTTATGCCACCCTTTCCCCCTACTTCTTAACCCCTACTTCACACCCCTTCCTCCTCCTTCATCTCCCAACTTCATCACTCCTCTCTCCCTTGTCTCTGTCTGTCTCATTTCCTATTTGTTCTTTATGTCTCTTTCGTCTCCCGTTTCTCCTCTTCCTCTTCATTGCTATTCATCATGTTCCCCTTCTTACCTCTTAATCACGTTTTGTCTCGCCTGCTGGTGCTCTTGCTACCACCACCACCATCTAACACTACCTACCACCATCTACTACCACTACCTACCACCATCTACTACCACTACCTACCACCACCACTACCACCCCTACTGCCATCTATCTGCCTTACCTCTATAATAATTACACCTTACTGCTATCACCATCATCACTACCATACCTTACCACCACAACCACCACCACTACTACCACCATCGTCACTTAACATGACCACCACCACTACTACCACCATCGCCACTGCTGTCACATTGAATAATAACTTTAATGCGAAAAAAATGGAAATATGAAGGTTATGTTTAAGCCTGTGAAAGTCCACATGGGAAGGGGTAGTGGTAGTGGTAGAGGGGGTGGTAGTGATGGTGGTGGTGGAGGTGATGATGGAGGAGATGAAGGTGGTGGTGATGAAGGTGATGGTGATGATGGAGGAGATGAGGGTGGTGGTGGTGATGGAGGTGATGGTGATGATGGAGGAGATGAGGGTCGTGGTGTTGATCCAGAGTGGTGACAGGTCCCCCCCAGCCTCAGTCACACCACCTTGACGAACGACTCCACAGGGTAAGAATTATAGCAGACCAAACACCTGCAACCTGTCCTGGTAAACTGACCCTACACACCTGTGGCCATAAGACCTATAGTCCCCTAGCAGGAAGCAGCTACCAGTATAGGCCATAATTCTTGCTTTGAACTGTTGTTGACAAGGATCAATGGCTGGTAATTATCATAGCCACGACCCATAAATTATATGCCTCTATAATCCGGAGCGTTACCCTCAATATATCATAATATAATTAGCATCAAATTGATAATAACGCACTGTGATGATGAGACCAACTGATTATGTAATATAGTGCCCTGCCTTGTGGTTTGTGTATATATATATAACAAACTCCACACTATACTACTACGCATCATTATTGTTCAATTTAGACGTAATGAAGCACACTATATTACCAGTCCAGGAGATTTTAACTGCCGTACACACAACATTTATATAGCTACCGTACACACAACACTTACATAGCTGCCATACACATAACAACACTTACACAGCTGCCGTACACATAACAACACTAACACAGCTGCCGTACACACAACACTTACATAGCTGCCATACACATAACAACACTTACACAGCTGCCGTACACACAACACTTACATAGCTGCCATACACATAACAACACTTACACAGCTGCCGTACACATAACACTTACACAGCTGCCGTACACATAACACTTACAAAACTGCCGTACACACAACACTTACACAGCTGCCGTACACATAACACTTACATAGCTGCCATACACATAACAACACTTACACAGCTGCCGTACACATAACACTTACACAGCTGCCGTACACATAACACTTACACAGCTGCCATACACATAACACTTACACAGCTGCCGTACACACAACACAGAGGAGCCAGAAAGTGATATATGTACTCCAGGTGTGCAGCCATCAATCACTCACCTGTGTCGCTCGTTACTACTCAACACACCTGTAGTTAATTTACTCCTACCCAGGTACTCACAGGTCAACACACTTCACCAGGTATACAAGTTTTTAACAGGTCGGTATGAGTGTACACGACAAAACATAGGTCAACTCAGGTACACACAGGTCCACGGGTCACACCACGTACACACAGGTCAAAACAGGTCCGTCCTTATGAATGCACACGCCAAGATGCAACTCAAGGACACACAAATCCTAATAGATCCACATGAATGCACACAACACAGGTCAACTCAGGTACACACAGGTCCTAACAGGTTCCCTTAAGCGTACATACGAGTCCTTACAGGTCAACACAGGTCCTACAGGTACAGACAACAATAGAAATCAGCTCCTCTTAAATACAGGTGTCCCTAAAAGTATGAGAACCTGTATGTTCTTCTTGTGTGAATGTGTAGCATGGTGGTCAAGGAGAGAGAGAGAGAGAGAGAGAGAGAGAGAGAGAGAGAGAGAGAGAGAGAGAGAGAGAGAGAGATACTACATCAACTCGTCCCCAAGTACTTCACACTCCCTTCCTCCCTCCCTCCCTCACTCCCTCCCTCCCTCACTCCCTCTCTCCCTCACTGGTACAAAACTTCACACTCCCTCCCTCACCTTACCTATTATTTGCCTCGTTTCCCACTGCACTGAGGCGCCTATGTTCATTGTCTTGTGCCACCTATTAAGACTCACTCCATGCTCAAGTGTCTTACGTCGAATATTATTATCACCCCTTCCCTCTCTCTTGGCTCTCACTACCCCCCCCCCCCCTCCCCCTCCCTACCCCCATCACCACCTCTCTTTCTCACTGCCTATTTCCCATTCTATTTTCTACTCCTTGACCGTCTTCTACCTTAAGTAAATAATCATGTAGGTAAATAAATGGCAGTAATGTGAGATTGGGGACTAAGTTTCAAGTTGGCACTCAAGCAGTAGTAAGGAGGTGGCGCTTGAGTGGTCATTATCATACATAAAGAATAATGATAAAGACTTTATATAAAAAATTATGACGAGAGAAATATACAATTGTTGTAGAAATAATGTTTTAGCGCTAGAAATAAAATATTCTTCAAATCTCAGTGTTCTATATAATATTCATATAACAGAAAAAATATTATATTCCATTTAAAATTTCAATATAAACAGATTAATATTGCATTGTAAAAAAAAAAATAATGTACACTTATAAAAACGACCTGTAGATGTACAAGTCGTTTTAGGAAATTATGTTTTGTGTACTATATAATTTGTGTGATATAAAAATCATATAGTTCTCTTTTAATGTACTGGACTATATATTTTTTCGTCTAATTATCTATCATCGCCATACTTATCTACACCACAACCACCACCACCACAACAACAACTATTCACAACCACCACCACCACCACAAGAACTATTTACCAAAACAACCACCACAACAAATATTTACCATCACAACAACTATTCACTAACACCACCACCACAAAATCTATTCACCAACGCAACCACCACAACAACAACAACTATTTATCAACACCACCAGCCCCACCACAACACCAATACTGTATATCTACCACAACTATCCACAAACCCCCACCACAACAAAATCCCTATCCATCACCAACCACCACCACACAAACACATCAACAACCCCCCCCACCCCCTAACCAGTATAGATCGCATGCTACCACACCATCAACTATCAATTTTTACTGTGGAAAATAAAACTTGAATCTACACCTCAACTCCATTTATCTCGCGACTACTTAACCCAACCACTAGATGGAGCCTCCACTTCTCCGTCTAGGTGGTCTTTCCATCACACCTGTTCCATCATTAGTATCCTGTAATTACCTGGCATACGTCATGTAATTAAAAGAATAAAAAAAATATATATATACATTAGGAAGAATTTATGAAAAGTTTATGAAGTAATGAAGATTAAAGCTGGGAATAAATTTGAGGTGTATGACGTGTGAAAGGAATTTAAGAATGTATTTTGATATATGACTGAGGAATAATTAATTACACACACACACACACACACACACACACACACACTCACAATTATGAAATAACTTAGAAAATCCAGCTAATTAATTAAGGTCTACAACACTGTAATTAAGGAAGTTTATGATTAAATACAATTATATTTTGTAAACAGAAATAAACTTCAGGACTTTATTGTATGTATGAAGGCGAAAACATTGGCCACAGGAACCATAACTTGGGACCAATTTGTTCTAAGATAGTCTAACCACGTGTAATAATTGAGGACATGTTTGTTTTCTGCGATAATTCAGAGACCTTTTGTTTACGAACCAATTTATTCACGTGCAACAACAACAACAAAAATAATAATAATAACAATAATAATAACAATAATAATAACAATAACAACAATAATAATAATAATAATAATAATAATAATAATAATAATAATAATAATAATAAATAATATCAGTCTGTTTCAGTTCAATAATTACCTGTTAATGAAAATCCTCACCTCTCCCCTCCCTCCCTCTCTCATACCTACCCCCTTCCCCCACACCTACCCCCCCTTCCCCCACACCTACCCTCTTCCCCCACACCTACCCCCCTTCCCCCACACCTACCCCCCTTCCCCCACACCTACCCCCCCTTCCCCCACACCTACCCCCTTCCCCCACACCTACCCTCTTCCCCCACACCTGCCTTCATTCCCTCACACCTGGGCCCTCCCCTCACCTGACACTTGCCCTCCTCTCCTCACCTCACATCTGGCCTCTCCCACAAACCTGCCCCCTTCCCTCTCCTCATACCTGCCACTCCCTTCACACATACCCACTCCCTTACACCTGTCTCCTCCCCCTACATCTACCCCTTTCCCTCACACCTGCACAAACACACCTGTCCAGTAATGAATCCAGACAGAGTTATTACCTGACAAACTTTACCATTTATTTCAACCACCATGACACTAAATTAAACAGAGGCTTCAAACTGCCAGGGTAAATTATCCATTCTGGTAACACTGACCTGCATCTTCCCTACATTTGAGAGACGTGGCGGTAGTTAGCGCTGGCAACACTGAACAACCATATACTTTCTAGTAGTAGTTTATCTTAAGGGTTTAATGGTTGTTAACAATACAGAAATATCACGATTTTTACCAGGGTAATTTCATCGTTGAGGACAGTTAGTGGTTGACGAGAAGTACAATTAACTAACCTATAATATTACGTGTATCTTACTTTGATCTTTATTATATAACGCCTATAAACTGATCTGTAAATAACACCGTATGCCATTATATCTATTTTCAATCATTTATTTATTCCCCTTATCATTATATTATTATATATTATTACACTTACTGTTATTATTACTGGTGATACATTAACATCATCACTACTATTACTATTACTACTATTACTATTACTACATGTTTACTATTTGATATATGAACAAAATTTGTTATTAAATTTTCAACAAAAGAACAAACAGACAAATGTATTAAATTTTTCTCTCGCTTATTTTTATTTATTTATTTATTTATTATTTTTTCTCTCCCTTTACCGTTTACATGAGAAGCGTCCATCCTGGTGTGTGGTTGCCCTCTATACCAAGCCTCAGGTATATCAGCGGCCAACCCACACAAAGACCTTCTATTAAACCAATCACAACACGGGACGCGGTCTTATTAAGAGGAACACATGGCCGTTTTTGTAGAGGGTCACATAGCTGTCTAGATCCGGATTCATAAAGATTGTATACGTAACGAGCGTTTTTGTAGAGGCTGACGAAGAATTGGTTTGGGATTCACAGAAATTTGGAGGATTAAATTTGGTCTCTAACTGAAGTTAAGGTAGATTCCCAGCTTTATTTCCTCTCCTAACTGTTGCTAAATGAAAACACCAAGTTAAAGTAGATTTTCAGTGTAATTTATGTTCCTTAACTGTTATTGTGTAGATCTTATCAGTATAATTTTGCTCACCATTTGCCATATTGTAAACATAATCAAGGTATGGTAGAGTCTTGGTTTAATTCCTACGCCACTTTGGACGTCATTTTTGTGCCTTCGTTAAGAGTGACCAGTAAGATACATTCCTACGACTCCAGTTACGAGAGAAATATTATCTTAAGCACCTTTTGAGAATTGGAGCCCCAGTGAGGAGGTCCAGGAGGGATAAGCTGCCTGTGGGATCATAGTGGGACATATGGGACACCTTCATCGACCCTTGTTGGTAAACTGTCATAGGAACCTTTTGTTTAGGGGATTCCATCATCGTTTGACAGCCTTGACAGCCTGTGACAGCCTTGGACATCATAAGGGTGACAGACTGACTTAACAGCAAAAGCACGTCGATTGAAAATTTAGTCCTTATGAACTGATGAAGGAAGGGAAATTGTAGGGTGTCGGGGCTCAGATTTTGGGGTTGTGATGGGAAGGAGGGAAGGAAGGGCAATGGTGGTCACACACAGAAGGGACTTAAGAGGGGGCCTGTCCTCCCTTCACCAAGATAAATTAGGAAGAGAATGGAACTTAGATATGAGGTAATTTGATAACACATGGTATAAGGTCTTATATACGGCTGGTAGATAGGGCATGGTAGGAATTAAGGAAGAAGAAGAAGAAAATATATAATAATAATAATAATAATAATAATAATAAATAATAATAATAATAACCGAAATAAAAAAAATATCCCCTTCCCCACTGCCTCTCAAACTCCTTGACACACCTCTTCATTAGCAGGTACTGAGAGTACTAAGATGGCGGAGGCACTATACCAGACGTCCTATTACTAAGAGTACCAAGATGGCGGCAACGAACCTAAATCAATTATACTCAAATATTTTTCTCCGTATATTAAAAAAAAAAAAATTATAAATAAAAAAAAAAACATAGCCCAAAATTTTAAAGAAGAATATAAAATAAGCTTCCAAGACACACGTAAGACTCTCGATATAAAGAAAACAAATAAACAAAGAAACAAGGAAGACTATACCTAAACAAATACATCAGAAAGTACACATTACCACACAATAATACCTCCTCCTCCCTCACAAAAAAATCGTAACAAAAGACACCCACAAAAGCCACATTAACAAGAGCATTTACAACAAATAAAATCTTCAGGACAAAGACTTCAAAAGGGGCGTAAATAATCCCTTCCACAGACAGACATAACACTGAATAATGTAAATATGTCTTAAGAAAGTAGACATCAACAAAGATCTAAAGAAAGACATATGCCTCACCCTAAAAAAAGCCTCAAGAATATATGACTTAAACTAAATAATCTTCAGTGACAGACATAGACAAGCCAGAAGAAGACCTGTAAATTACCAGAAGACATGAGAGAGAGAGAGAGAGATGGTTACCGCTAAACCCAGGGCCTCAAGCAGAGAGAAACAAAGAGAGACACAAAAACATTACCAGTCTCCCCTCTTGCGTCTTCACTCTTCCATAATTAAAAAAAAAAATATATTCGCTTGATTCAGCCACTTTTGTCTCTCGGACTCAATCTGTACTCTGGCTTTGATGTACTTTAGTTTCTGGGACCCCCCCCCCCCCCACCCCCCCCAAAAAAAGTATATTGTGTGTACTCATGTTTCCTATATAGGATGAACTTAGTTGCTTGGTTCAGCTATATTTTTCTCTCGTAATCAATCTGTACTCTTGTCTTGATGTACTCTGGTTTGTAAAATTCATAAAAGCCACTTTGTAAAAAAAATATAAAAAAAACTCACTTCCTATAGTTTCTTCCTCATGTGTACTCAAACTGTACTCTGGTATTTTTGTGCTTATGATTCTAGTACTCAACATAAAACTTCTTTCCGTACTTTCTCTTTGACTTTAAAATTGTACTCTTGTCTTCCAAAACCTTATAAATTGATCTTAATACTTGCGTTAAGTTCTCTAAGATAATCTATTCAAAACCTCCCACCTGTTCCCTAGAGTACCTGTTCAATAGAGTACTTATTCTCTAGATCACCTGTTCTCTCATCTAATTAGTTCTCTAGTTCATACCTTTCCTTCTGGCAGGTATTAGACCCCCCCCCCCCATCTCCCTTTAACTAACCTAACCCGTTCTCTAAACTATTTCCTTTGTTCTCTACTCAACTTAATTGTTCTCTAAGTTACTGTTCTCTTCTCTAAGTTACCTGTCGTCTCCTCTAATTCGTTCTCTAGTTGGTATCGTTACTCAGGTGATGCCTTACCTAACTTGTTTTCCTATTTAATTACTTTTTTATTTAATTAAATTCGTTCGCCAGGTTAATTAGGGCGTCTAGTTGGGATAGTTTCTCAGGTAATTGCTCCACCTCCACACCTGACTCACACACACACACACACACACACCTGTAACACATTCTCCCTACACACACACACACACCCCAACACACTTTCCCTCACACACCAACACACTCTCCCCCACACACCTGACACACTCACCAACACACTCCCCCACACACCAACACACTCTCCCCCACACACCTGACACACTCACCAACACACTCTCCCCCACACACCTGACACACTCCCCCACACACCTGACACACACCCCAACACACTCTCCCCACACACCTGACACACTCACCAACACACTCCCTCACACACCAACACACTCTCCCCCACACACATGACACACTCACCAACACACTCCCCCACACACCTGACACACTCTCCCCCACACACCTGACACACTCACCAACACACTCAGGTCTGTTTCGTCTTACTTAAACATTATTTTCCTTCCTCTCTGATACCAACGCACTTTACCTAGATTATTTATGCTGTTGACCTGACAGTGAGAGAGTGAGGAGAGGGGGAGGGGCGAGAGAGGGGGGAGTGGGGAGAGGGGTGAGCGAGAGGGGGTAGTGAGGAGAGGGGGTAGTGAGGAGAGGGAGAGGAAGTGGATGAGGATGGGAACGAAAGTGAGATGAAAAAGGAGAAAGAAGGGGAAGTGAAGAGAAATGAGGGGACGTAAAAGAGAGAAAGGCGAGAGGGGAAGAGAAGAGAGAGAGAGAGAGAGAGAGAGAGAGAGAGAGAGAGAGAGAGAGAACAGTAATGGGTGAAAATGAGGGGAAGGGAGGGGAGAGGAGAGGGGACAGTCGGCTAAAAGATGTCAATGAGGACACGGCGTGTGTGAGAGGGAGGGAGGGAGGGAGGGAAGGAGTAACCCCCCTCCACTCCCCTCCCCCCAGCTACTCTACTGGGAGGTGAGAGCTTTTAGAACGAGGGGAAGAGACAGGGGGGGGGGGGGAGAAGACATCGCTCAACAAAATGGAGAACTGGCAGAACAAGATGGTGGACACGGAGGAGGAAGGGAAGTGGAGAGGGAGGGAGAGGAAAGAGGGAGGGTAGTGGGGAGGACGCTTATGTTACCCAACTCCGAGCGTCAACTCATTTTCTTCTTCATACAAATAAAGTATTTTTAGTAAAGTTTATTATTCTTTTGATTGTAAACTTCATAGGAATTACATAAGAGTATATTAGCTAACACCACTCCTCCAATATTTCACATAATTGGTCATAGCGATATATTAACAAATTTTCTTGGTAACATAAAGCACAATGGGTAACTGTAATATTCTAAGTCATTACATTTTCATTAAGGCAAACACTTAATCTTTGTGCCGTGAATGCACTGTGTGTCATGAGAATACAGTGTCTTTGTTATGATAATGAAGTGAGTTTGTCCTGAGAATGCAATGTCTCTTATGAAAATGCTGAATTCTTTGTCACCTGAATGCAGAGTTCATGTCCTGAGAACGCAATGTCTACTGTATCATGAGAATGCACCGTCTGTGTCATGAGAATGCACCGTCTGTGTCATGAAAATACAATATATAACTAATAGTATAACTCATCATCAATACTACACACTCATCACAACTCATCATCAATACTACACACTCATCACAACTCATCATCAATACTACACACTCATCACAACTCATCATCAATACTACACACTCATCACTGGCTCAGGCTGTGGGTTGACACGTCAGTGCACCCATGAGTAACCAGTAAACCCATCCTCGAAAGGAATGGGTAGGTGGGCAAGTGAACATGTGGGTACGTGTATAGTTGGGCAGGTGAACAAGTGGGTAAGTGGATAAGTGGGTAGGTGGGCAGGTGAACATGTGGGTAGTTGGGCAGGTGAGCAAATGGGTAGGTGGGAAGGTGGGCAGGTGAATAAGTGGGAAGGTGGATAGGTGGGCAGGTGTCGTGCTCAAGGGTATATAAGGGTAAGGTTCACCTTGGTACACACCTGGAGGACATGAGCTGCCCTCTGTAGTGAAATATAGGCAAAGAAATTACAATGTAACACGTCAGGTAATGTGTGTTATAACTAGGTGTGAGGTGTAACACGTCAGGTAAAGTGTATAATAATTTGTTGTCAGGTGTAACATGCCAGGTAACATGTGTCATAATCAGATGTGAGGTGTAAGGTCTTTATGCATGCATGGTGGGGGTAAGGAGTACCGTACCGGAAATAGTAGTAGTGCATGACTGTTATTACCGCTTGTGTTACTCAGCTCGCTGCTCTCCTTCCCATCCTCACTGACTATTATTTTTTTATCCGTTTGAGGGATATTTGTGTAATCATAAGAGCTGCCAGGCGTGTGATCAACCCCTCAATAATGCAGCTATGGCCAATTCTTAGTTAACTCCTACCTGTGTTGGCTGATCTCGCTAGTATCTTGGTTTTCGTACGAGGGATTTATTTTATTTTAATCACACTACAGGTAAATATATTCTGATAATAATTAACATGTGTACGGTACGTTGTTTATAGTTGTGTCTGTTGTCTAGTATTGTGATCTCACTTTAAGCTCACTGGGAACCTCCTAACGATAATAATAATAATATAATAATAATAATAATAATAATAATACTCTATCATTATTATTTTTATTATCTAGAGCACTTGAATGAGACTAAAAATTCACATACACACACACACACACACACCTCAGCCATGACGGTGGTGGGTGATGGGGTGGTTATGGTATGTGGTTATATGGGAGAAGGGAGGAAGGAGGAACGGGGAGAAAGGGAAGGAAAGGGGAGAGAAGAGGTCGACCCATAACACCCATCTTAAAAAAAAAAGCAGCCCATTTCATAGTTAATTTCTTATGTCGAATCAATTATGGAAAGATATGAATCAGGCTGTATCTCGCCTCTAACGCTCCACCTTCGACACAATTCACCGCTAGCCGCTAACGCTGTCAACCCGCGTTAGTACCTGCCCCGACTCTCTCTCTCTCTCTCTCTCTCTCTCTCTCTCTCTCTCTCTACTATCTCATTATCCACTTATTCCACCTGCAGTGAAACGCGACACGGTCTAACACAACTCAACACGGAACGGATACAATTCAACACCCTTATTTAAACCAGTGCTTAATGAGGGACTGGACGAACACTGGAATCACGCTGAGAAGTTATAATAATAATAATAATAATAATAATAATAAACTAGGTAAAAGGATGATTGAAATATTGACAGATTATAATGTACTACGACTTCCATAATGACAGAAGACCACAACTACGACACCATAACGAGTTGCGATTACAACTACGCTTCTATGACGACCCACGACAGCAACTACGACTTCCACGACGACCTACGATCGCAACTACGACTTCCACGCCGACCTACGACCGCAACTACGACTTCCACGACCTACGACCGCAACTACGACTTCCACGCCGACCTACGACCGCAACTACGACTTCCACGCCGACCTACGACCGCAACTACGACTTCCACGCCGACCTACGACCGCAACTACGACTTCCACGTCGACCTATGACTTCCACGACACCGACACAAAAGCTACTCTGCACTCAACTACAAGAGATGTAAGAGCTACGACCCACACAGTACCGTAAACAAGTAAACAAGCTCAAAAAATTCCAATTAACAAAAGCAAACAAGAGCTTATATTGCTATTGTAAGTAAGATAATCAAACAGTACTTTAAACTGCTCTTATAACAAACAGAATAAAACAGTTACTTACACTGGCATTATAGACTTACCAGAAGCAAACAAAGACATTAAATATGGCTATTGTAAATAATATAGGGAAAAAGAGAGCTTATACGGCTATTGTAATTAAGGAATGACACCGTAGTAATGGTGTTCTTAGGTGTTTGTGTACCATATATGGCTCCACCTCCGGCAGGTTTCCATAGTTTGAAGCAATGAAAGCAAGATCATTACGTAGCAATCTATCCTAGTACTGTACTGAGGCCGTGCGTCGACTCATATACGTCTCGAGCCGACAAAAGCAGTGCTGCCACGTTTTATGGGTGTTACTTAGTGGAAATATGTGCAAAAAAAAGCACAATAGGCTATTATTTAGTAGAATAGGCATCATCACTCGCAATTTCCTAAGAAAAGGCAAAAAAGGCATTTTATGGCATTTTGCCTAAACATCCGGGCTCTATTTATTATTATTATTATTATTATTATTATTAAACCTTTTATTTGTATGATTAGTGTTTTCTTATTCCTGTTATTATCATCATTCTTTTCGCCACATTAAGACAAACAACACAGGCCCCAACACTACTACGTGAAATACAACAAAACACGCACATTTCGCCCCTCCTCGTCCTCGCACTCTCCCATCATCTTTTGTGTGTGTGTGTGTGTGTCAGTCGGAGCACATACCACCTTCCCTTACATCGGGTTAAGCTTCCTGACACTTCTAGTTGCCAGTTTGTGTAAAATATTCCTGAGTGGTGTGAGCGAGTGAGAGAGAAGTGAGAGAGTGTGAGAGAAGGAGGGAGACAAAAAAAACACAGGCCGGAGATGGTGTAGTTGACCCCTGAGTTCAATTTATTATTTGACAAGTATTAGATATCGTCTACTTTAGCTGTGAGCTGAAGGTATATTTACGCCGAGATAGGAACACAAATTATATAGAAACTCACCATATGGCATCATCGACACCATCCGGTCAACACACCGTCATACCTTTCACGTCAAAATCCTATGCAGCAATTTCATTTTGTATCGTGTAATTATGCGTGTTCGCCGAGGACTTTGTCTTACCTTTCAGGGAATGGGTTAATGAATATGCATTTGCATGGGTTACTGAGGGCGTGTGTTTCATATCGTTCGTTCCCAGATATTTTCATTCACTGGGGAGGATTTGGCATTAGTGGGAGGCGAAGGAGCAACGCGTCGTATGATGTTTTCTGCAACGACCCGTCCGACAACGGTCTCTCCCCCTCCTCTCAACAAGCTATGCAGGGCTTCACGCGGTGTTGCTGTCTCTCTGGTCTTTATTTTTTATTTTTTTCTCTCCGCCGGATACCTGCGCGGTACTAAACTCACTAGAAATAAATAAATGAAGCTCTCAACTCGTGATGTAGCGACGCCAAATAAACGTCCAGGGCGGAGCGTGATAGACAAGAATAAAAGAAAACAGAGATGGAGAAGCGGGCCACTCACCGGTAAACAGAGCCGGGGTGGCCTTGTTTGCACGCCAGGAGCCAATCAGCGCCGACCCTCCACTTCTGGCAAGACACTCCTCGGCGCTGATTGGTTGATCAGGTGTTAGGGGCCGCCACCGTGTCGCCGCTAAACTTGTGCTCATTTTGGACTATTCAGGAAACTGGCGACTCGGTAGGAGGGAGCAGCACTCTCTCACACGTCATGGTAGAGGCATCACGGCCCGAGCTGTTCTCCTATACCCACACACCAGGATACAATACACACGGGTATTATATCTCCCTCATATACGAAAAAGAAATCATGATTCGTATATGCCTCTCTCATACCCGCACGAATATACAATATACACGGAAGTTTTGTCTATTAAACCTGCACGAATATACAATGCAATCGGGTTGTATATTTATCAGGAGAAACGATTTGAAAATAATAATAATAATGTTCATCAGTTTTCATTTCAGTAGCTCGCTTGAGACACAAAATTTATTATAACTTTGTGGGGCTACCTACCTATCTGCCCACCTACCTACCCAACCACCTACCTATCTGCCCACCTACCTACCCAACCACCTACCTGTCTACTATCCTACCTGTCTGCCACTCCTTACCTACCTGTCTGCCTGCCTGCTTCCCTTCCCTCCAACTAATTAAAAAAGGAACAGGTTGCTTTCCACCCCAATTTTATTTGTTTCATCTTAAAAGCTCCCCAAACTTAAAAAGTTACTAATTAACTGCAATAAATTAGCTTGGTAGAACCCCCCCCCCCCCTCCGTCGCCATATTTGCCCACCTTAATTATTCACAGGTAAATTCTCCCCAAAAAAGGAACCTACTTTGAAGTGCTCCTGTTTACATTTTACTCTGGAGCCTCAGGTTCCAGTTATTACATCAATTTTTTTTCTTATTTTGCCGATGTGTATAAATATCGGTGTTTGCCTCTCAAGCACACAAGCATAACGAAAATGGAAGATTATGAGAGGAATGAAGGAAGAAAGAGAGTGTGTGTGTGTAGGAGAGGAAGAAAGAAAGTAAAAGAGAGTGCGTGTGTGTGTGTGTATCTTTTGATAACTAATTAAATTTTAAATAAAAGAATAAAGCAAAAATTTCCCCCAAAAAATTTAATTCACTTTAAAACAGCTAATTTGCATATAGTAATAAATTTCTTAAAGAAGGTAAATAGCTTAATAAGAACTCTTTATATCGCAGTATTAATGTACCTAAGGTAATTCTACGACTAAGGTCTTACAAACACAGTTCACTAAAACTTAACTAATACAGTACACAAAGTTTATTAAAATATTACCTTATTATATGCCTGTATGACTATATGTATATGCATAACAAAATCAAAACAATCTTATTTAAGACTAATTAAGGTAGACGACCAATTAATATACTCTACTAATGATGCAAAATAATAATAATAATAAAACGACAACGAAGTAGAGTAAAAATAATTATGATAACGCTGATATATTTTCTATAACATTTTAAAAACAAATATTCCAATTTTTATTAATATCATTATTATTATACCAGTTTATTCTCATGATCATTTTTATTATCAACTAAACCATAAATATACCCAAATTAACTTATATGAAGAATAAATAAACATACAAGTTATTTATATCAAATTTTAAACTCAAACAAAAACACAACAATATGTAAATTCTACTCTACATAATATAACCAAACAAGCAATTCCATTTATAACAACCCCTCATGAACCAACGCCAGTACACCATTAAGTCGTAACAATACACAATGTTATCCATGTAATTATATTTTCAAGTACCTTCCATCAAATGTAATTATTAGACTACAGAAGGAATTACAATTTAGCCAATAATCTTTCCACAACTAATTACCTTCTAAATACCTACAGTCATATTTTCAATTACCTTCTTTAACCGTAATAACAAGTGACAATACGGCAGCCATTACATTACCAGCAAGAGCTTTCTTAACCTAAATTGCATTCACACAATCTATACATAAGCCATATTTTCCTTAATTGCTGTTCATGATTAACACCTGTACACACACACACACCTGTAACTCTTAATAACTAACTATCACCTTCATCACCTTCATGTACCTGTTATTGTTAGTACTCTCACCTCAGTCATACATCATCACTATCTTAATGACTTGTAATCATTACGTCTCTTGGTAAGTGAGAATAAAAATAAATAAATAAATAAATAAAATTCTCGTAAGTCAATCTGCGTATAATTGTTTGGGTCACCTGAATACTAACACCTTCACCTTATTTCACCTGATGATTAACTACAATAATGTTACATGGTGAGGTTAGGTTAGGTTAGGGGAGGGTAGATTAAGTTAGGTTAGGTTAGTTAGGTTAAGTTAGGGAAATCACACTGACCTGGCTCCCTGCTAAGGATTTGGGGGATTCACCCTTAAGGACTGGCATTTACGTAGGGAGAGGGATTCACCCTTCGAGGAAAGCACAAACCCAGTTCCCTTTTCAGGACTTGAGATTTGACCTTAAGGTTTGGTCAAACTACCCTAACTCCATATTAAGGGCGTGATTCTACCCTTTGGCCGTAAAGTTAACCCGACTTCCAACTAAGGGATGGGTGTCGGCCCTTAGCGATAGCACTGCCTCGTTACGAACTGGAGTTCACCCTTATAAGTCAACATTAACAAAATCCCAGCAAAGGGCCTGATCATGAACACAGCCCTTACAGAAAAATACAGCCCTGACTCAGTGTTTAGGGCTGAGGACCCACCCCAAGGGACAACACAGGCTCGGCCCTACGGTGACTGTACAAAAACTAATGACCTCACCATCTACTGTACAGTACGGGAGGTTTTCTAACAACACCTCCAACTAGGTCTGTACTGCGTCCGTAAGTGTTTCGTAGTTAAAGGTTTGATTTATAAATGTCCAGAATTATAATGACTTTATTTATAAATGTCCATGAACTTCAATATGTTCCGGAGTTAGAGAATTGAATTAGAAAAACTTTGTGAAATTAAGTAGCTAATTTTGAAATGTCACCCTGAAGAATTTATTTAGAAATTACCGTGAAATTTAAAATACTAATATAAATAAATATTTCAGTGAATCTAAATAAATTTATTTCAATTATCATTCAAAGGACTGACACTGAACTGTTGACTTACATAAATCATTCCTGAACGTCCGTAAAATAAATAAATAGTCGAAATTGTCGCTTTATAAATTGACAACTGATTTAAAAACATCCATTAGGAGAAAAAATATTCCTATAAATTAAAGAACTAATGTAGATATATACAAAAAATATACATTTATTTAGAAATGTCAATAAAATGAAATCAAATATTTAGAAATGGCCAAAACAATATTCTCTTAAGAAAAATATTTTTATATGCAAATATCCTCTAATATATATCTGACTTAGAAACTTCCTGGACACATATATCTGGCTTATATTATACAGAAAGACATTTATATATAAGTTTCAGGAATAAAATAATATAAATAAAAGCTAATTAATGAAAAATAATCCGAATCTTTGAAGTAGAAATATTCTCTCAAAAATTTACTTGAGTTTTCTTTTATATAAACCCAAATATTAAGGTTTTGTTTGAAAAAAAAATTCCCTGGAAATAAAATCGAAAATAAGGGATATGTTTTGGACGGTTCTTTAAATACATCCAAAAGCTATAAACTGGTTGCAGAAAACATCTAGAATAAATAAAACAAAAATCTTTCATTTATATTATTCTTCAGATAGAAAAACAAATTGGAATATTGTTTTTAGGAAGTCTTAGAGGGAAAAAAATCGTAAAATTACCCCCCAAAAAAACAACAACACAAAAAGACGGAACTTAATTAAGAATTCAAGTCTTATTTTGTTAATGTCGTGAGTTCATTTAAAGTACTATTAAATAATGGCCTCCCTAATTAAGATGAACTCAATTGAACATACTGAACACAAGTACATCTTGAACAACGCTATATATGAAATGAACATTGTCGTGTGTGGAGCCATAGTAATGAACTTGTGAGGCACCACAAAACTAATGGTAACTCGCTAATTACCTTACCGTGGCCATTATCGCAGGTAATATTGAATGGTTACAAGTTAATTATGTCCGAATGAGTGTGAAACTAAACTAACCTTACCTATCCTAACCTAACCTTTGAAAGACAAGAGCAGTGAGTTGAGACACATTTGAACTGGTACCGTATCCGACTGGGGCCTATTTGGACTGGGGCCGATGTGGTCAGGGGCCCGAGTGGGGTCCAATTTAACTGGGTCATATTTTAACTAGAGCCAATGTATACTGGGGCCTATTTGGACTATAGAACCGATTTGGACACTTACATAGACGTGTAATTCTTGGAATAAATTAGCATGACATAGTCGTGTGAGAGAGAGAGAGAGAGAGAGAGAGAGAGAGAGAGAGAGAGAGAGAGAGAGAGAGAGAGAGAGTCTGTGAAGGAGATGGAGACAGAGGTGAGAGAACAGGAAGAGGGAGGAGGAAGAGGGAGGGAGGGAGGGAGGGAGGGAGGGAGAGAGAGAGGAAGAGGGGGAGAAACACACGAGGGGTGGAGAAGAACAATGACAGCACAGAGGCTGAAGAAACAGGGGTCAAAGAGTGTTGAAAAGAAAGGGCTGATGATTAGGAAGGAGGGAAAGAGGGAGAGAGGGAGGGAAGGAAGGTGGGTGAGAAGGAGGGACGGAGGGAGGGAAAAGGATATGATTGGTGAACAGTGTGAGAGGAGACGATAGAGGAGAATGATGGGGAAAATAAAAAGGAGGAAGGAGGAGGAAAGGGGAGACTAATAAGAAGACAGCGATGGTGGCAATAGAAATGGCGGCTTTGGTGGCGGCTTTGGTGGTGGCGGCTTGGTGGTGGTGGTGGTGGGTGGTGGTGGGGGGGTGGCGGTGGGTGGTGGTGGTGGTGGTGGTGGTGGCGGTGGCGGCGGTGGCGGTGGCGGTGGTGGTGGGGGTGGTGGGGGTGGTGGTGGTGGGGGTGGTGGTGGTGGCGGTGGTGGTAGTGGTAGTGGTGGTGGTAGTGGTGGGGATGGTGGTGGGGATGGTGGTGGGGGAGGCCATTTTGACTGGTGGTAGTTCAAATACCACATTAAAAAAAAATATAAAAATACACAAATTAACATTTTTCATTCAAAGAGACGCAACGAAACTAAGAAATAGAAATAAATCAATAAAAAAGTAGATACCCAAGTAAAAAAAAATATAGTAAAGGAAGGAATAGGTATAAAAAGAATAATACAAACGTTAAAAGAAGACAATAAGTAAACAAAGAAAGAAGGAAAAATCAATAAACGAAAATAAAATCAATCAATAAATAAAGGGGAGACTAGAAAAAAAATTAAATAAATAACGAAACAGAGGAACAAGTCAATATATGAATAAACAGAACGAAGGAAAACTTAATAAATACATAATAAATAAATAAATAAATAAAATTAACCCTCTAACTTTTTTATTCAACCGGGATAAAAATAGAAATAAACAAGCGATAAATTAGATAAACATAGAGAGGGGGAGAGGGAGATAAAGAAGGGGAAAGAGGAGAGAAAGGGAGGGGAAGGGAAGAATGAAGAGAGGAGTGAGAGGAGGGAAAGAAGGGGGGAGGGGAGGGGGGGAGAGCTCTCACTGGCTTACTGCAGTCAACAGCAAAACAGAGAATGAGAAAGGGAGTGCATTCAGTGAAGTCAATATTCTTCTTTCACAAACCCTGAGTCCGTCTGAGTCCCCCCCCCCCCCTCTCTCTCTCCTCTCCCAAGCTCTCACTCTACCACCCCTCCCCCCTCTCTCAGGCTCTCATTCTATGTCTCTCTCTTACTCTACTCCTTCTACTCTCTCATTCTACCCCACCTACTCTCCCCCCATCTCTCTTTCTTCCCCCTCCTACCTTCCCCTCCCCCTCACCTCCTACTCCAACCCCCTCCTACTTTCCCCTCCCCGTCACCTCCTACTCCAACTCCAACTCCCTCCTACCTTCTCCCTCACCTCCCTACTTACACCCACCATCTACTCCCTCCTTCTACCTTCCCCTTACACCCCCCTCCTCCTCCTTACCCCCCTCCTTCTACCCCCCCCCCTTCCACCCCCTCAGGTAAAAGCCTTCAGTAATGTGTGGGAGGTAATTGCTGCCAACTTCCTCGTGTTCCCGCACCCCTGTGTAGAGCAAAGAGAAAAATATCTCCTTTTTTTACATTTTTTTCTCTCTTCATCGTGAAAAGTAGAGAATAGTTTTTGAAGAGTTCACATCAAGAGCGTATCATGACTCTTGCTTGTAGTGAGGGAGTGAGTGCAGTGAGGGAGTGAGAATGGTGTACAAGTATGAATGCACGTAAGCATACGATGATGCAGTTTTCACAGGATGCAAGAGAGTACCCACGCCCTCCCTATATCTTAACCCACGCCCTCCCTATAACCTAACCCACGTCCTCCCTATATCCTAACCCAAGCCCTCCCTATATCCTAACCCATTCCCCCCCTATATCCTAACCCATGACATACAAACCTAACCCACGCCCTCCCGAGATTTGAACCCTGTATCCTCACCCACGAACCTCACACGCTTTACCCACAGTGTCTTGCCCACGTCTCCCTGCTTGAACCAAATCTCCAATGGCAATCAATACTCCCCCTTCCTCCCTCCCTTAAAACAATAGCCGCTCTGAATGGGAGAATAATGAAGAAGAAAATGTATATTGTTTCACCCAAGTGATTTTTCGGCGGATGCAGCTTATAAGGAGGGGAGGGGAGAGGAGGGGAGGGGAAGGACGGGTGGGGTGGAGAGGACAGGAAGGGAGGGAGGGAAGGGTGAGGAGAGGATGGTAAGGTGAGGAAGGGGGAGAGAGGAAGGGCAGGGGAGGGTAGGGACAGGAGGGGGGATGGGGAGAGGAGGGGAGAAGTAGGGCGCTGGGGGAATAGAAGGAAGGGAGATGGATGGAGAGAGTTGAGAAAGAAGGGAAGGGAGGTAGGGGGAAAGAATTATAGTAGGGGAGAAAAGTCAGGGAAGGGAGATGAAGGTGAGAGAAAAAGAGGAGAACGTGAGAGGAAGGAGAAGTGAATACAGAAGGAGAGGAAGAGAGGAAGGTAAGAGAGAGCGTCAAGTTAGGTCACACTAAGCCAGGAAGGGTTACACAGGAATGACATATGCAGCTGAACACAAAATACACACACAGATACACAAACACACACACGTGCATATATATAAAGTACCCTCTCTATTCCTCAAAGACAAACACAGACACACAAACAAACAGCCAGACCCTCACAAGACTCTACGACACGCGACAGGAAATTCATAGTCCTCCCTCTTTGACCAAAACATCAAAGGTGTTTCCACCAACCTGGTCACTCTCACATCTCTACCCACAAGACTACTAATTAATAGCGGGGAATATATATAAATAAATGTGAAAAAAAGAGACCTCACTCACTCACTCACTCACTCGCGAGCTCCAGAGACTACTAATTAAACCATATTAAAAAAAAAAATATATAATAATAATAATAATAAATCAAAAAGGTCTCCCCAAGGGGATTATTCTGGCCCCTTCCCTCTTTCTTTTTGAAAAGAATGAAAGGCGCAAACATGTTCACACACATAAGGTACATTAACTCCCTTTCACACACACACACACACACACACACACACAGTACGCTAACTTGCTCACTACCCGCAAAATCCCAATTAAAAAAATTCAAGAAATGGCTGTCGTTTGTTACCAGGTGGACTTTTTAACCCTGAATACATTTTATAGAAGTAGAGAGGTTGAGATTTTTATAATAAATTCAAATAAAATATACAGATGAAAAAAATTCGCCCACATGTGTCCACAAACTCCACATGGAGATTAAGAAACAAAATTACGTTAAATTAGATAGTTTTGGTTTATACGTAAAACTTTCAATCCGCAAAAATTCTATGACGAAGGGAATTCTGTTTCACGAAAAGGATCACGTGACGAATAGGTTAGGTTAGGTTAGCGTTAAGTTGATTAATCTCAAGGTGAAATAGCTTGGGGTGCCTAATCTTCACGTGATCCAGCGAAACTGACACAGGTACGGCATATATACCGGCACTGTACACGTGTCTTAGTGGATTGTATTTGTTTACAGAGATCAGCTGATGGAATCCGTCAACAGCTGATAGAAGATTTTTAAACACATGGGATAAAAGAGGAGAGGAGAGGACCACCAAATTAGACAGCCAACGATTGAAAAAAGCTCCCTCGAGTCTAATGACCCTAAACGACAAGACCTGTTAAGGGCGAACTTGTCTCAATTCCTTTCTGCCGAAATGAACTCTACGGGAAAACAGCACTTAGCACCCTCTTGCCTCTATTTAATCAATTGACTGTACTACTCGAGGGGAGGAGTGGGGGGAGGGCAGGGGAAGGGGAAGGGAGAATCTTTTGATATATACATATAGATTTTTTTTTCAGAATTCTTCACTCGTTCAAGAAAAAAGCTTGTTGGTGCATATTTTTTTCTTTGATCTTTACTTATACGGATGTACTCCTATGCACCGACTTGCAATACATGCAACATTCTCTCTCTCTCTCTCTCTCTCTCTCTCTCTCTCTCTCTCTTAGCTGTGTTAAAGGGACAAACTATTTCCCTGTGATTCTTCAGTAGCAATACTTACATCATACCAAAGGACTCTCACCCTTGACCGTTTAGGACATAGGAGCTATTCTTGTAATACTGCAGGACCCAACCATTATGACGTATAGTGCCCGAGATTCACACTATTATTACACCTCTCTCTCTCTCTCTCTCTCTCTCTCTCTCTCTCTTTTACCATATCTGCCTCCTCCTCCTCTATTTTATCTGTCCTTCCTTCCCTACCCCTTTTCTCTATCCTCTCTCCATATCCCCTTTCTCTGTCCTCACCCCCTCCCTCCACCCCCCCCCAAGCCTCGCTATTAACACCAGCCTCACCATAACAATTAAGAGACGACCGGTTTTGGAGATCCTTCAACTGAAATATTAAGCTCCTGTTTACCCTCCACCCTGACCCCCCCCCTCCCTCCCTCACCCCTTCCATCCACCTCCTCACCCTCACCCCTTCCATCATCACCTCCTCACCCTCACCCCTTCCATCATCACCTCCTCACCCTCACCCCTTCCATCATCACCTCCTTCACCCTCACCCCTTCCATCATCACCTCCTTCACCCTCACCCCTTCCATCATCACCTCCTTCACCCTCACCCCTTCCATCATCACCTCCTTCACCCTCACCCCTTCCATCATCACCTCCTTCACCCTCACCCCTTCCATCATCACCTCCTCACCCTCACCCCTTCCATCATCACCTCCTTCACCCTCACCCCTTCCATCATCACCTCCTTCACCCTCACCCCTTCCATCATCACCTCCTCACCCTCACCCCTTCCATCATCACCTCCTTCACCCTCACCCCTTCCATCATCACCTCCTTCACCCTCACCCCTTCCATCATCACCTCCTCACCCTCACCCCTTCCATCATCACCTCCTTCACCCACACCCCTTCCATCATCACCTCCTTCACCCTCACCCCTTCCATCATCACCTCCTTCACCCTCACCCCTCCTACCTCACCTCCTCACCCTCACCCCTTCCATCATCACCTCCTTCACCCTCACCCCTTCCATCATCACCTCCTCCCCCTCACCCCTTCCATCATCACCTCCTTCACCCTCACCCCTTCCATCATCACCTCCTCACCCTCACCCCTTCCATCATCACCTCCTTCACCCTCACCCCTTCCATCATCACCTCCTCACCCTCACCCCTTCCATCATCACCTCCTCACCCTCACCCCTTCCATCATCACCTCCTCACCCTCACCCCTTCCATCATCACCTCCTTCACCCACACCCCTTCCATCATCACCTCCCTCACCCACACCCCTTCCATCATCACCTCCTTCACCCTCACCCCTTCCATCATCACCTCCTCACCCTCACCCCTTCCATCATCACCTCCTTCACCCACACCCCTTCCATCATCACCTCCTTCACCCTCACCCCTTCCATCATCACCTCCTTCACCCTCACCCCTTCCATCATCACCTCCTTCACCCTCACCCCTTCCATCATCACCTCCTTCACCCTCACCCCTTCCATCATCACCTCCTTCACCCTCACCCCTTCCATCATCACCTCCTTCACCCACACCCCTTCCATCATCACCTCCTTCACCCTCACCCCTTCCATCATCACCTCCTCACTCTCACCCCTTCCATCATCACCTCCTTCACCCTCACCCCTTCCATCATCACCTCCTCACCCTCACCCCTTCCATCATCACCTCCTTCACCCTCACCCCTTCCATCATCACCTCCTTCACCCACACCCCTTCCATCATCACCTCCTCACCCTCACCCCTTCCATCATCACCTCCTCACCCACACCCCTTCCATCATCACCTCCTTCACCCACACCCCTTCCATCATCACCTCCTTCACCCTCACCCCTTCCATCATCACCTCCTTCACCCTCACCCCTTCCATCATCACCTCCTTCACCCACACCCCTTCCATCATCACCTCCTCACCCACACCCCTTCCATCATCACCTCCTTCACCCACACCCCTCCTATCTCACCTCCATCTCTCCTTCTTCCTATGTTGTTCCCCATTCCCCATTTGGGTTAAAAATCACCACAAAACATGAATTAAGAGAGATAATAATAATAATAATAATAATAATAATGATGATGGTGATAATAACATTAAAAAAGAAGAAGAAAAAGAAAAAGAAGAAGAAGAAGAAATGCACCAGTTACAGAAAATGCACAAAGCAAATAAACGAAAAAAAAATACCCGCAAAGAAAACGAAGAAAAAAGAATATGAAGTAAAAACAAATGCGTCGACAAGAAGCGTAGGCGAGTGAATAGCCCTCCTACTCCTCCTCCTCCTCCTACTCCTCCTCCTCCTCCTCCTCCTCAATCTGCTCCTTCCTTTCTTCCCCATTTCTCCTCTTCCACATCCTCTTCTTATTTCCCCTACCTTTTACCACCCTCTCCTTCTCATCCTTCTTTCTTATCATGGACAACATTCTCTTCTCTCCTTCTCTTCTTCCTTGTCTCGTTCCCCCCTCTCCTCCACGTCACTCACACCCCTTCTCTTCTTCTCTTTATCTCTCACTCCTCCAACTCCCGCCTTTCTTCACGCTCTCTTTCACATTTTTCAAAGACCTGGGCTATTATTTATTCCCGAGTAGCCCTCTTATTTTAATGATTTTCCGCGTTCTCTCTCTCTCTCTCTCTCTCTCTCTCTCTCTCTCTCGCTCTCTCTCTTCCTCCTCCCCGCAAGCACAAGGACCCACAATCTATTCATGCACCAAAATAGAACGGAAAAATGCAATGAGACACATGTATGCAAACAAACAGACAGACAGACAGACAGACAGACAGACAGACAGACAAACAGACAGGCAGGTAGACAGAAAGAAAGGACAAGACAGACAGACGGATGGAGTGAGTGGAAAGGAAACAGACAAAGAGAGATACTAAGAAAACACACACACACACACACACATACACACGCACACGCACACACTTACACACACACTTACACACACACACACACACACACGCACACGCACACACAATTACACACACACTTACACACACACACTTACACACACACTTACACACACACACACACACACAACAGCCACATTTCCCCTCAATACGTTTTCTATGGGTACCCTCCCTTGCATTCACGTCTCCCACAATGCACAGGAGTAATTATTTCACTGTGTGGCGCCACTTACCGCTCACAGCTGCTGCCACTACCCTTAATTGCCATTAACCCTCACCACCCCATGACTGTCAATTCCCATCATCGCCACTACACCCAATGGCCACTAAACCTCATTGTCACTTCCTTTTTCTGAATAGTCTACTTAAATGCCACTACCCATAATTGCTACTACCCTTAAAGCCCCCTAATGGCCAGTTCCTATCACCACTATTACTGCCTATAGTCACTTTCCCGTACTTCCATGCCAGTACCCTAAAGTGCCACTACCCTCTGAGGCTACTTATCCCAAACTTCCACTCCGTTTGTCTGTCAATTTTCGTCTTGCTACTTCCTCAAACGGCCACTAGACCTCACTACTACCTTCCTTCGTTTCTTCTGTTATACAAGCCACTACCCCTCCACCACTACTAATTACCCTTACTCCTACTACACCTGCATACTAATTACCCTCACTGCCACTTCCCTTACATACCACTTCCCAGTTGTCAGTACCTTTCTTGGCCACTTCTGCATTGCTCTCTCTCCATTTCCCTCCTCGCTACTTATAAACTCTACTACTGCCCATCTAATACTTCCCCTCAGCCACTTCCCCTCAGCCACTTCCTCCGACAGTCTCTACCATACTAACTCCCTCATCCTTGTCCTCTTCATCCTTTGAGCTACATTTATTTCCCCCTTTTCCTCTCATCCTATTCGTGTTACCCTCCTCCTCCCCCTCTTCACTTCTCTCAGCTTTACTACCCCTCCTTACCTCCCCTCTCCCACCCTTCCTTTACCCTTCCTACTCTCCCTCATTTCCCTCACCTTTTCCCTTGCATTCCCTACTTCTTCTTCTTCTTTCCTCCTCTTCTTCCTCTATCTCAACCATACCCTCCTCCTCCGATCCTCGTCTCCCCTTTCCCTTCCCCCCATGTTCTCTTTTCCCTCCTCTTTCTCTTCCCCTCTCCCTCCTCTCCCCACTAGTCTCAACCCCCTACCTGACTCCCTATTTCACAAAACTCCCCTCCTCTCCCCACTAGTCTCCCCTCCCTTCCCCACTACGTCTCCTCACCCCTGCCGTCACCTCTTATCCTACTCCTCCCCACCCTCCTACCATAGGACTCTACCGGACAGGAAGTTGATCCTTGGTGAACAAATTGACACTTGGCACCGTCGACAATGGTCAGGTTAGGTGAGGGTGGCACTTATACCTGGCACTCGGGAGGGCACGTTAAGGGCACTCTCGAGCCCCGGTGGGTGGATGTGACGGATGAATGTGACGGATGGATGTATGAGTGGGTGGGTGGATGAGAATAAGTGGATGGGTGGATGAGAATAAGTGGATAGGTGGATGTGAATGAGTGGATATAATGGATGGGTGGATGCGAATGAGCCGGTGGATGGATGTGGATAAGTGGGTGGGTGCGAATGGGTGAACTGAATTGAATTATAACAAGTAGCTAGTTTATTGTGCACCCCATACGCATCCTGTGAGCGGTAGAGCAAAAGGATTACAGAATAGAGGTCATAAAGGGTGTGTGTGTACAACAGACCCCAATGGCCTTGTTACGTGCTCCATATACATGTGTCACGTGATGCATCTCCTCAAGGTAGAAAATGGCTTAACACTTACCTCTTATCCTCCTCCCCTCTTTACTCCCCCCCATTCCTTGCATTTTACTTCTCTACCCATCTTACTTTCCTCCCCATGTATGTAAACTACCTCCCCATGTCTTCTCACCTTGTAACGTTCCTCCCCATGTCTTCTCCCCTAGTAACTTTCCTCCTCATGTCTTCTCCCCTAGTAACATTCCTCCCCATGTCTTCTCTCCCAGTAACATTCCTCCCCATGCTTTCCTCCCCACTTCCCCATCACCCCAGGCCCTTCACGACGATCAAATGCACCGTGACAATCAATTTGTAAATGAAAGCCTGTCCTTCAGACCTTTCCTTCCTTCCCTCCCCTTTTCCTTCTTTCCTTCAGTTCTCTCATCCCTCCTTCAAGCCTTATCGCCCTCCCTTCCTCCTTCTAGCCCTGGCCTCTCTCCCGTCAACCCTTACTCCCTCCTTCCCTTCAAGTCCTCCCCTTCCTTCCCGTCACTCCAAATCTGTATGCCCTCCATTCCTATTCCTTCCCTTCATTTCACCACCCCCCCTCCCTTCTCTTTTCCCTTCCCTCTTTCCTCACTTCCTCCCAAATGGATACCGGAGACCTCGGAGAGTGGACAAAAGAGAGGGATGGAAAAGAGGAAGGTGAGGAGAAGAAAGCTGGAAGGGAAGGAGGGAAGGAGGTATGGAGGGCTGGTAGATAAGAAGCCTTTGGTGGAAAGAGAAGAAACTGGGATGGAATGGGCTAGGTGAGAGGGATTGGGGAAGCAGAGGGAAGGAGAAAGACGGGAAGAATGAAGGAGAGAGGAATGAGGGAGGGAGGGAGGGAGGGAGGGAGCCCACAGGTAGTCTTCAGCCTCGCCTCTGCTTGTTTAGGTGACTCGTTACCTGCCACCACCAACCACCTGACCATATCACCTGCTGGTCCACCTGCCACCACAAACCACCTGACCACATCACCTGCCACCACCAACCACCTGACCATATTACCTGCTGGTCCACCTGCCTCCACCTAACCTAACCTAATGGGTCCCACTTTTAACTCTTAGGCAAGGGATTGGGGTTCAGGTCAAGAATGAGGGTGGAGGTGGAAGAAGGTAGGTTGGAGGTGAGGGTGGAGGTGGAGACAGCAGAGGGCGGAGGAAAGGGGTGGAGGGCAACAGAGGTGGAGAAAGAGGGCGGAGGTGGAGGTCAGAGCTCCAGTTGAAGGGTGGTGGTGGTAGTGGAGGCGACGGAGCGTGCAGGGTGAGGATGAGCATGGAGGCGGACGATGCAGAATTGAGGTCCAGGTGAAGGGTGGAGGTGACGGAGCGTGGAGGGAGGGAGGGAGGGAGGGGGGAGGGAGGGAGGGATGGAGGGAGAGGGAGGGAGGGAGGGAGGGAGGCGGACCGGTGAGTGTCAACACACGGGTAAACACACAAGCTCTGCTACATCATTGTTACACACAGGTCGCTCGGCCTTACTGCTGAGGGAGGGAGGGAGGGAGGGAGGGAGGGAAGGAGGGAGGAAGGGAGGGAGGGAGGGAGGGAGTAGATGGTCAGGGAAATAGAAGGGGGGTGGTGGGAGAGGAAGGGGGAAAAGAGGAAAGAGTGAGGAAGAGGGAAGAGAAGAAGGGGTGGAAAGAGAGGGATACGAAGGAGATTGAAGGGTGGGAGAAAAAGGGGAGGGATTTGAGAGAAGGAGAAAGGGGAGAAGGAAAAAAGGAAGGGGGAGAAAGAAAGAAGAAGAATAAGAATAAGAAGAAGAAGAAGAAGGAATCATTCGCGTCATGCATCCCAGATCAATATCTTGCAAGAGGAAGAAATTCACCGCAGGCAAACTACAGAAACACGGAAGTTTTAAAGTGACGAATTAGAACCATTGCAAGTGAGAAGGGTGGAGAAAAAAACAGAACCCCCCCTCAGAGAGAGAGAGAGAGAGAGAGAGAGAGAGACCAACAAGTATTTATAAGTCAAGCGCATTAAAAAAATTACTCGTCTTTGTTCTTAAACTTGGTGTAATTACTTTCCACAGCACTCGACCCGGGGGGGGGGGGGGGGGGGGATGGAAGGGGGTGGGAGGGGGGGTGGAAATTGGGGGGGAGGGGGGACAAGACTAGTACGAGGTTGAAATATTTCCCCGATGTTTTATTTATTTATTTTTTATTGATTGATATGATTTTTTTTCCCAACAGGTTATAAACACACAGCCAGATCATGATATTAGTTAATGGGGTGGAGTGGAGGTGGTATAGTGGGTGGGGGTGGCATAGTAAGGTGTGGTATAGTGGGTGGGGGTGGCATAGTAAGGGGTGGTATAGTGGGTGGGGGTGGCATAGTAAGGTGTGGTATAGTGGGTGGGGGTGGCATAGTAAGGTGTGGTATAGTGGGTGGGGGTGGCATAGTAAGGGGTGGTATAGTGGGTGGGGGTGGCATAGTAAGGGGTGGTATAGTGGGTGGGGGTGGCATAGTAAGGGGTGGTATAGTGGGTGGGGGTGGCATAGTAAGGGGTGGTATAGTGGGTGGGGGTGGCATAGTAAGGGGTGGTATAGTGGGTGGGGGTGGCATAGTAAGGTGTGGTATAGTGGGTAGGGGTGGCATAGTAAGGGGTGGCATAGTGGGTGGGGGTGGCATAGTAAGGGGTGGTATAGTGGGTGGGGGTGGCATAGTAAGGGGTGGTATAGTGGGTGGGGGTGGCATAGTAAGGGGTGGTATAGTGGGTGGGGGTGGCATAGTAAGGGGTGGTATAGTGGGTGGGGGTGGCATAGTAAGGGGTGGTATAGTGGGTGGGGGTGGCATAGTAAGGGGTGGTATAGTGGGTGGGGGTGGCATAGTAAGGGGTGGTATAGTGGGTGGGGGTGGCATAGTAAGGGGTGGTATAGTGGGTGGGGGTGGCATAGTAAGGGGTGGTATAGTGGGTGGGGGTGGCATAGTAAGGGGTGGTATAGTGGGTAGGGGTGGCATAGTAAGGGGTGGTATAGTGGGTGGGGGTGGCATAGTAAGGTGTGGTATAGTGGGTGGGGGTGGCATAGTCAGGTGTGGTATAGTGGGTGGGGGTGGCATAGTCAGGTGTGGTATAGTGGGTGGGGGTGGCATAGTAAGGTGTGGTATAGTGGGTGGGGTGGTACAGGGGGTGGGGTGTAGTAATATGGTAGGGGTATAATTAAAATATAATCGACTCCACGGTGTAAACGAATATAATCAGTATAAGTATATTTGTATAATTCGTAATATTTTATTCATACATGTTAGTCTCTCTTGTCTATATGTCAAAGGGTTTTAAATTTTTTTGCTTATTTCAGCGTAATATTTTTAATTTAGTGTAATTTTTTGTTTTCCTGTTGAGTGTAGTGATTTTTTTCAACTGATATATCTGATTAGTTTTATTGTGTTTTGTCTTAGTGTTGCCTATTGGTTCTTCCACGAGGGTAAACTGCCCTTGTAATAATATAATAATAATAATAATAATAATAATAGGCATGAACAGGTGAATGTAGAAAGGTCAGCTAATGACTAAATTAGTCCTCACTAACCACCAATTTAACCATCAAAGACTACCACAGTTAAAAGGCAATTAACCACATAACATATAGACACATACAAAACCCAATTTAACCAATTAAAATTTCAATTACCTTAATAAGCATTTAACCAGGTAAGTGCATGATAATTGAACCAATTAACGGCTGCATTAGAGGATTTGATGCTTAATTTGACATTAATATGTCCAATTTGACGACTGACATACGCTTAGTTTGACAGTCTAATGTCGATTTTTCTGCTTAATATACGCGTAATTTGACAGTCAAATCCAGATTTTTATCCCTAAAATACGCCAAATTTGAATCAAATGCCGATTTAAAGCTTAAATACGTTTATATTCACAGTTGTTGACCAAAAAAGAAAGAACTGACTTCATTAAGGTTCTTAGTCTAAAAAAACATAGCTGTCAGAACCCCATTAAAGCAACACAAACAGACAAACAAAGAGTCCAAGTTCCTAAACCTGATCATACATTTTGCACTGAATAATAATAATAATAATAATAATAATAATAATAATAACAATAATAATAATAATAATAATAAAATAATTATAATAGAATCAATAAAACAACAACCACCACCACCACAACATACCCCAATACTGTACAATATATGAGGTAAGGGTAAAACACAACACGTAAAGGTGTATATGTATTATTATAAAGTACTTGACTTGTTCCTCTCCGCCACCCACCGTCACCATCCATCACCCTCGACACTTAAATCACTACTCACGTGAATATGCTTTGTATCAACGATATATCCCTACCCATGTTATATATATATATATACCTTTCCTATATGTATATACCGTATATATTCTTTCGTTACATCTGCATGATTTATTTGGTATTTGATGTTTTTAACTCTTTATTGTACACTAGTGAGTAAAATATTAATAAAGACTCCTACTACTACTACTACTACTACTACTACTACTAATAATAATAATAATAATAATAATAGTAGTAATACGACTTTGCAGTAAAAACTATCAATAAAATAATAAGTTATAATAAAATACCGGTAGTGTTAAATATAAGAAAAAGTAGCGTTTAAAATAAGTAAAAAAAAATCAAGTATTAAGTAGGGGAATAAAGTCGTGTTTAAAGTAAGGAAAATAGTAGTATTTAAGTAGGGAAGTAAGTGGTATCTAGAGGCCGGGGTAATAAGTGGTCCACTAAGGTGCTTCCTCCACACCCAAGCTAAATTGGCAATAATTATTCCACGTTTTAAAGGCCATTACCTTAATAGCTTTCTGATCTTCATGTGTCTGTTGATCACGTTCCTGAGTCATACACCAGGTGAGGCACTTAACAGGTGAGAGACTCAACAGGTGAGACACACAACAGGTGAAACATCCGTGTGAGACAAGAGGTGAGACACACAACAGGTGAGGCATCCACATCAGACGAGAGGCGAGACACTCAACAGGTGAGGCATTCATGTGAGACAAGAGGTGAGACACTCAACAGGTGAGACTAGAGGTGAGACACTCAACTGGTGAGACACACAATAGGTGAGACACATAACAGGTGAGGCATCCATGTCAGATGAGAGGCGAGATTCTCAACAGGTGAGACATTCATGTCTGACAAGAGGTGAGACACTTAACAGGTGAGACACTCAACAGGTGAGACTAAAGGTGAGACACTCAACAGGTGAGACACACAATAGATGAGACACATAACAGGTGAGGCATCCATGTCAGATGAGAGGCGAGATTCTCAACAGGTGAGACACTCAACAGGTGAGACTAGAGGTGAGACACTCAACAGGTGAGACACGAAGCCACTAAGACACACAGTAACTAGGAACAATCAAATGTCTAATTACGTGGATTTAAAACTTGGTCAGGTAGTGTGTTCTCCACCCAGCCAGGAAGATGAACACCCTCACACTTAATTACACTTACCCCTGGACACGCGAGCACACACACGCACACAAGACATGCATGCACATTGGTTTCGTGGAACTCCAAGCACGGAGATAACAAACGTACAGACTTAAGGACATGTAAGCACGTAGATGTGTGGAAATACAACCATGTTCAATACAACCACAGACTGACAGAGCACGTTGGTATGTGGAAAGGTAAATGCAGGTGTCGAGAGTGTGAGACATGCAAGGACGTAGATATGACACTTCAAGCACTTACAAGCATAAACTGTGAAATATAAAATGGCGTAGATTTATGGAAATACAAGCATACACAAGTAGATAAGTGGAAATACAATGACAAAGAGGCACACAAAGTGACAGACCTGCAAACAATATGATGTGTGTCAAATGATAGCACAAACAAAAACAATGCATAAACACACAAACAGCCTCAAACACGCAACAACTCGGCCACACACATACAGGCATAACGCATGTGCATTCAAACACACATACACTAGTCACAGACACAATGCAAGCAAAGAGGCTGTCATACAAACACACAAGCGTCTGCAAACACACACACAAAAAAACCCGAATATTTTTACACCCAGGAGGCAACCTCACGCCGTCTTTACATAAACACCAGGGGAAAAACACAAACCCATAAATACAAAATACCTGTGGTGTATGTGTGTGTGTGTTAATACAAGCACATATCACAGACACAATCAACATGACGTACGCACACACAAACACACCCACAACACACACAACACAAACACACCCACATACAACACAAACTCCCAACCAACTTAGCATTATAATTCATAGGTACTGAAACTGTCTGACGTCACACGGTTTGGCTTTTTTTCACTGCACCAAAACGTGATCCCCAATGTTTACCGTCGACTGATTCCAAGCGTCTCCGTAAACACTATCTGGTACCCTTATTAACCAGGTAGCACGGACAGTTGCCACTTAGGGTATTTTTTTCACACACACACACACACACACACTACTGTATATATAAGTTGGAGAAATAACCAGGTAGGACATTTACACAGTTACCTGGGCAAGACTTTTTAAATACCACCATTTTAAAAGGTCAAGTGTTGTGTGTCTATGAGTAGTGTTGGTCTTTGTGTATCAAGCAAGAGTCTAAAACACGGCGTTCATAAGTAATATCGCCTGAGAATAGTTTTAACAGTTGTAGTAATAATGCAAATTGAAAAAAAAAATAATAATAGTAACGAGACATTATTATTATTATTATTATTATTATTATTTCTATTATTATTACAACCAGTTACTCAACAAAACAAAATCCTGACTGAAAAGAAATAATATGCCCCCCAAAATCAAGAACTAAAATACGTAAACTGTCACAGGAAACACGAAAAGTAATAAAGAGAGAAACGAGAACAAAACCAGAACAAGAATACAGGTCCAACACTCTCTGGGAACACAACCTGCCAAACCTTTGATAAGGAAACACACAGATGTAAAGAGTCTTGGAGCAGCTCTCTTTCACACACACACACACTGGCGAGAGAGAGAGAGAGAGAGAGCGAGAGAGAGAGAGAGAGAGAGGACACACAAACATTTCAAAATGATATTAATTTTCCAGAAACTTTCTATCTAAAACAAAGGATATGAATGCATTTTTGAAGGGCAGAATGAGGAGGGGGAGGGGGAGGAGGGGGGGGAGGGGGAGGGGGGGAGGAGGGGGAGGGGGAGGGGGAGGGGGAGGAGGAGGAGCAGGAGGAGGAGAAAGGAAGAAGGAGGCTGAGTGAAACAAGCACTTGTACCCACAAGCTGCAGTGTCACACGAGTGCTTGGGAGTAGCGCACACTCTTCAACAATGCACTCTAAACTCCGACTCCAAAAACTCGTGCTTGCATGCTTTTGCTTGAGAGAGGGGAAGAGGGGGAGGGAGGGGAGGTAGGGGAGGAGGGAGGGGAGGGGAAGAGGGAGGGGAGGGGAAGAGGGTGGAGGGAGGGGAAGAGGAGAAGAGGGAGGGAGGGAGGGAAGGGTTGGTGAATGCACAGACTGAGGCCTCAACTACGCAATATTCCACTCCTCTTCCCCCTCCACCATTCCCACTCATGGAATGCACGAAAACAAAACATTAATTTTCTTAATGCTCATTCCCACGCAAATTAAGTGAAATATATACAAGAAACAAATCTTTATATAATCTACAGAATATTCTATAGCATTGATAGAGAAATGACTGACAATCACACAGAATGATTCCCAAGAAAATTCCCTGGCATTTATATACAAACATTCTCCAGAAGATATACATAACATTTATATAAACATTCTACCGAAAATTCCAGAACATATATATATAAAATTTATTTACAAATTGTATAAAAAAGACAAATTTTCTACCCTAACCTAACCATTACAACTGGATCCATTAGGACTGGGGCCCATTTGAGCTGCCCAATTACGCAACTCTACGCAGCGCCATCTCCTGAACACTTGGGCAAGCGCTTGAGTGTGCATCAACATAATCTCTTTTAGAATATCGCATACAACATGGCCGCCACACGACACCAGACACGAGAGAGAGAGAGAGAGAGAGAGAGAGAGAGAGAGAGATTGTACCTTAAAATTATAAACACGTCAGCACGTCCCCAGTCGATACTTAAGAGAGGAAAGACGTGTGACGAGGAACCTATTTTTTTACATAATGTTTTAGTGAAAATTTATGCAATTTATTTAAAATAGTAAAATAATTGGTGGTGATAGTAGTGATAGAAGTAATGGTGGAGATAGTAGAGGTATGGTGGTGATGATGATGATATTAGTAGTGGTCGTAGTGGTGGCGGAGGTGATGGTGGTACTGGTTATAATAGTGGATGTTGTGTGGTGAGGGAGGTAGTGTGTGGTGGCTGTGATGATGATATTGGTAGTAGTAGTAGTAGTAGTAGTAGTAGTAGTAGTAGTAGTAGTAGTATTTAACTAGTTTACTGATAATAATTAATTAAGTCAATATGCAGTGGTGGGATGACAGAGCTAAAAGAAATATTACGTACAGTTCCCTTCACTAGTGTGTTTACAAGGGGCTCGACATATAAACATTCAATAAATAATAATCAATGAGATATTTGTTTTAATGTTGTTTTAATTTGACTCCAAAGTTTGTTTACCATTGCGAGTTTACTACTGTCAAATGTAAACAAACACAGCACTGCCAACACTACACAAAACCTGACCTGCTGCTGTAAACGCACTAGTGAAGGGGACTGTACATTAACGACGAAAACAAAAAAACAAGCATTAACTCAATAGAATCTGGGAGGAACCGAATTACATAATAAAAAGAGGAGGAGAGAGAATGAACGATAATAAATCTGTGGAGGTGAGGAAAATAAAAACAATAATTTTAACGTGTCCTTTTTCTGTAAGGGGAGGAACCGAGAGACATGATAAAAGATGTACAATGATAATCAAGAGAAGAAGGTGAATCACGTGATAAATAACAACATTGTGACACTAAGAATGGAGGAGGAGAGAGAAAATAGACGATAACTACCTTGTTGACGCTGTAAAGAAGTGATAATTTTATTCGCTTTGGGTGGAACAGTGACAGGTGATAAGAGAGAGAGAGAGAGAGAGAGAGAGAGAGAGAGAGAGAGAGAGAGAGAGAGAGAGAGAGAGTAATTTAGCTTGTTATAATAGTAATTGGATAAAGAGACAAAACGCATAAGAAGGAAGGGAAGAGAAAATAGGAATTATTCGGATCGTTGCCGTAGGAATGAGTGTCAATTTACGATGTGTGGGAGGAAGAGAAACACGCGATAAAGGATAAAGATGAGAAAATAGAGAGATAATAAGTATGATAGGGACTAGTAATCACAGGAATGACTTAAAAGAAGGAGAATAACAAAATAAAATAAGAGTATTGTCGCTGTTGATAAAGGAATAAGAAATAAACGATAAATATGTGAGGGAGAAGAAGGACAAGTGATAAATGTGGAATATAACAAAAAACCCAACAGGATTAACATATATTCTAAGAGGAACTAGACACTGTAATAAAGAGAGGAAGAAGGATAATGCGTATTATTTAGCAGGTTGACGTAGACAGGAAGTGAACATTTACGATAAAGACTATGTGATATAAACGGGGAATAGACAGATATGTGATAAACGTGTGATAATAAGAGAGACGAGAAGAGAATTGCTATTATTTGGTTAGCGGAACGAGTGGGTAAGAAATATCTTCATAAATACTTAGGGGAGAGGTGAGACAAGTGATTAAGGGGGGTGTACTATGGAGAAGAACGTACACACACACACACACACACACACACACACACACACACACTAACCACCCAAAAATAAAATCCACAAAAACAATAACAAAATCCCATAACTTAAATGTGATCATAAAAGCCTAAAAGAAAACAGCAACAATTATCTCACCTTAATTGTGTTTACATAATCATCCTTCAGGTAAACTCGGCCTTATAAACAAAGTCTCTCTCTCTCTCTCTCTCTCTCTCTCTCTCTCTCTCTCTCTCTCTCTCTCTCTATAATAACGTTAAGGGCGGAAATGAGGAGAATTGATTTCATTCTTTCTCTGTGTGTGTGAGAGAGAAATAAATAGAGAGATAAATAGAGAGAAAGAGAGAGAGTCGATAGGAAACAAAGTGGGAGAGAAACGAGGGAATGGAGAGGAAGGGGAAAGGAGGGGAAGGGAATGCAGAGGAGACGGTGAAGAGTGAGAGGAGAGGGAAAGACATGTGAGGAGTGAGGTGAGAGGGGGAGATGAGTGGGATGAGAGGGGAGACATGTGAGGGGGGGAAAGAAGTGGGAATATCATTGAGAGGAGAGGGGAAACGTGAGGAGTAAAATGAGAGGGGAGACGTGAGGGGAAGAGGAGTGGGAAGAGGAATGAGAGGAGAGGGGAAACGTGTGAAGGGGAAAAGAGGAAGAGGAAAGGAGGGGGGAAAAGAGGGAGAGGAGAGTGGGAAAACTGTCCTCAACTGAGATATCACGACTCAAATTATTCCCCTCTCCTGCCACGACAACTTTTCACTAATTGACAACTCACCAGCTGAGACTCTGGGCTAGGGGGGAGTGGGAGGGACAAGGGGAGAGGAGGGGAGAAGAGAGGGAGAGGAGGGGAGAAGAGAGGGAGAGGAGGTAAGAGAGAGGAGGGAGGAGGTAATAGAGAGGAGGGAAGGAGAAAGAGTGAGAGGAGGGGAGAAGAGAGGGAATGAAGTAAGAAAGACAGGGAGAGGAGGGGAGAAAGAGAGGGAAGAAGGTAAGGGACAGGAGAGGGTAATGCGAAGGAAGGAGATAAGGAAGAGGAGGAAGGAAAGAAGGGAGGTAAGGGAACGTGTGGCCCTTTCCACTTCCCTCCTCTCTTTTATCCTCTGCCACTGTACGATATGATTAAGTCAGGTTAGGTTAGGTCCCATCACGACTGGGGCCCAACAGGTCTGGGGTCCAACATGTCTGGGGCCCAACAGGTCTGGGGTCCAACATGTCTGGGGTCCAACAGGTCTGGGGCCCAACAAGTCTGGGGCCCATCAGGCCTGGGGTACATCAGATCTGGGGCCCAACAGATCTGGGGCCCAACAGATCTGGGGCTCAACAGGTCTGGGGCCCAACAGGTCTGGGACCATCTGACCAGTCAATTATCTCTGGCCTGGCGAAGGATATTAAGGAGGCTTCGATTACATCTCCAACGTCCTCCTACGCTAGTTCAACCTGCTCCTTGAGAGAGAGAGAGAGAGAGAGAGAGAGAGAGAGAGAGAGAGAGAGAGAGAGAGGTGGGTAGAAGATGAAGGGAAGTGAGAGGAAGAAAAATAAACAGGGAAAAAAGAGAGACAGAAGATGGAGGAATTGAGAGAGAAATGGGAAAGGAAGAGAGATCGGGAAGGAGAGAAGAAAGAAGAGTGGAAGGGGAGAGAAAGCGAAAAGGAGGAAGAATAAAATGATGAATAGGAGAATAAAGGAAAGAGAAAGGATGATAGAGAAAAGGGGGGAGGGAATTACGACATGAAAAGATGAAAAAACAAAAAGAAAAGAAAACAGCAGTCCGAGGAGAGAGAGAGAGAGAGAGAGAGAGAGAGAGAGAGAGAGAGAGAGAGAGAGAGAGACTGACCCATGAGCAAGAGAAGAGTTAACTCACCACAACGTTGATGTATCACTAGTAATTCATTTAGGAAAGTGAAGAATTTACCCTGGCGTCTGGTGCTGCAAGGTCCACCACCACCACCACCAAGCTCATACGTTCGAATTATTTTTGTTGTGTGTGTGGTGAGAATCGTACGTCCGAATTCTGAAGTGTTCGTACCTTAGAATTCTCCTCAGATTGTACCGTTCGTATTTTGTAAGATACGAACATTTAAATCCCCTGAGACGTTTTGCACCTTGATGTCTTCTCCCACAGTTTAAGAGAGTATATCTAGCCACGTTACAGTCTCAGTGCAATTTCGACGTCATTTTTGCCTCTTATTTTTGCGCCGTAGTTTGATTGAGTAAGACAGATGAGCTTCACATCACCAGTTGGGAGGGAAAGGCATAACCAAGATCATTTGAGAATCCATCTTTGTGTCGTAAATTTAAGTGGTTAGGATGGTAGGTTCTTATATCAACATTCACTAGGATATTATGAACTTACGATCCTTTGAGAAATTATCTTAAGTTAAGGCAGCAAAATACTTCTTCATTTCAACTGTTAAGACAAAAATTTTAACGTAAGTATATAACAGAAAACATATTTACATCGTAGGTTAAGGCAGATTAGTTAAATGGGTTCTTATATCTTCAACATAACAAGAATAACTACACGTAAGAACCTTTGAGAAACGATCCTCTTATCGTATCTTAAGGTAATCCATATAGGAGCGTCGTACAATTAAGGAGAAAATAAAAATGAACCTAGGAAACTTTTAAGAAACTATCATTATATTGTACTTTACGTTCACCTATGCGACAAGTGCTTAAGAACAAAACACAAAATGAACCTACGAATCTTTTGAGACTTTGAACCCTGGGCCATCAAGACCTAGCGATTAAGGAACCTAACTATTTTGGTGCACAAATAGAGGCGGAATAATTATGAGCATGGCATAAGCTCCCTACCCTGAGTGATCGCCCTGTCAGCCATGATTTGCTGGAGCCCTGAAGCAATTTGGCAAAATCTACGCCTTTGAGGGTCTGGCGTGCGCTGATTGGGTGTCAGACTCAACCATGACGTCAGACAGTATCATCTGTCCAGGGATCACGTTGGGTTATGTTGTGGGTTAGTTCTGGGTATATAATTATAGTGCATACCGATAAGTACATGTATGATAAACACATTTAAGTACACACACACACACTCCACAAACACACGTACACACACCCTCCCCCCCCCCCACACACACACGTACACACACGCACACACACACACACACACACACACACACGTAATAAACAGTTCAACACAGCCATAAACATACGCTCATCACAAAGTAAACAGACAGACAAACGATCACTCGGACACACTCAGACAACTTAAACATGTCTGCCACTTACACTAGTCAGATCCACCTAACAATCTTATTATTTATCATCAAGTAACAATATGTATTTACTTAAAAAACGTAGATATATAATATTTTGACGCCTTGTAGCTGTGAAATAATGAGAGAGAGAGAGAGAGAGAGAGAGAGAGAGAGAGAGAGAGAAGAATAGAGAGAAATAGAGAAAAATGAAGAACAGAAGAGAAGGGAAGAGAAGAGAAGAACTAAGATTAAATTATGCTGTACTCACCACAGGCCGAGAGGTTACTGATAATGCTGTAGTCAATAAGAAATACATACCTGAAACACAAAAACAATACACACATTAGTAACAAATTCAAAACATCTACATAATAGAGATTCTGAACACAAATAAAAAATAAAAATATATCAAAACAAATCTACACCAGAAGACATATATAAAATTAGGTACTAAGCCTCAAAATATACACATAAGTTACTTTTTATAATATATGTAAAGTCAGGTAATAACTATATAATTTTACATATAAATAAGTTAGTGTCTTATTATATATTTAAAATAAGGTAATAACTACTTCCTTGTACACACTGATAATTTACGGTCTCATAATTTATATATAAAATAAGGTATCGATTCTTATCACTTGACCTCAAACTTGACCATAACCTACATAGAAAATACTGTACACATAAAATACATATAAAAGTATACACTAAGAATTATATTATTACCACATACATACATACATACATAAAAACATACATACATAAAAACATACATGCATACATAAAAACATACATACATACATACATACATACATATAATACCCCCCTCCCTCCTAGCACTTAAGGATAACAACAGGTAGACTATCCTAGATTAAATAAACCTCAAGTCATTAATATACCAATAACTTAAGATAGAATAAATTAATCCAGGTAGAATATACTTGTTCTTTCATCATATCCAAGACTTAACAAAAACCACAACATATTTTTTTAATCCTATGAGAGTTTAATTGAGGCGGGGAGTAAAGTGGCGTGGGACCCAGCTACTAGGCCTACGGGACCCCCCCTGGTGGACCCTGTGTCACTCCCTTTACAGATATTCGTGTGAGAGTGAACCTGGTATTGTGTTCCCCGGTGACACCCTGTAGTGGATTAATAAGATCTTTTGTTGGGATTATTACAGAAAAAGAGACAGACAGACAGACAGGGAGGTATATAGACAGACAGAAAGACAGACATAGAAAGCACATATGTGTGTGTGTGTGTGTGTGTGTGTGTGTGTGTGTAATAAGAGAAATAAAAATATAATATAGAGAAAAACAAAACAAAAATACGCCAAAAATATAAAATAAAACAATAAAATATAAGAAAATTGAACTAATAATATAAAAAAGAGGAATAAATAAGGGTATAGAATAAAGCAATAAAAGAGAGAGAGAGAGAGAGAGAGAGAGAGAGAGAGAGAGAGAGAGAGAGAGAGAGAGACACAGTACCTATAGTCACAGAGAACACCGGAAGCCATTGTTATTGTTATTTGTTTACATATTCCCGGAACAGCAACAGACAACCCGCGGGAGTCGTGTGTGTGTGTGTGTGTTGGTCTACCTCACCACATGTATTTACCTTTCATTTCCGGTCCTTTTAATTGTGGGGGAAGAGGAGTGAAAGGGAGAGGAAAGAAAGGGAGAGAGAAGAGAAAGGAGGAAGTGGTGATGTGGGAGAGGTTAGGAGGGAGACGTGAGGTGGGCGAGGTAAGGAGGGAGAGGAGAGGAGGGAAAGGTGAGGTGGGAAAGAGGGGGAGATGAGAGGTGAGGAGACAGAGAAGGAAGAGGTGATTTGGGAGAGGTAAGGAGAAAGAAGAGGGATACAGTAGTGAGGGTAGGGAATAGGAATGATGGATATAGATGAAGAAGAGGAGAGCGGAAGGAAGAAGAGGGAGACATGGGATGGAGAGAATAAAAACTGGAGAGAGGGAAGAGAGGAAGGAGAATATAGGAAAGAAAAGGGTGAATAGAGAATAAGGGAAAATAACTACGGAGGGTAGCATAGAAACAGGCTGATGGAAAGGGGAAGATGAAAGGGAATGGAGAAGAAACGAGGGATAAACAGCATGGAAGAGAGAGAGAGAGAGAAAGAGGTGAAGTCACACACACACACACACACACACGTACACACTTCCTCTCTGTCAACTTTCTGATTGACCCTCTTGACCAAGCGTGTGTGTGTATGTGTGTGTGTGTGTGTGTGTTTGTCCTGGTGACCTGACCTCCCTTATCCGGTGTCTCCGCCCTATTTGACCTCCCGTCCCCCTAAGAAACACAATGAGGATCCCTTAAAAATATCCTACGTTAAATTTTACCTTCAACTCATAACAACACATCACGTACATATTTAAGAAAGAGTCGCGGGTAGATTTTGACGCCATTTTTAATTTGGGTTTGATATCACAGTTTATCTACGTCAATTTCATTTAACTTATTACCTCAATTTTCACTTTTTTTTTACTTATAGAAAAAATGTCGTAAGAATATGCAAGAATAAAATGCAAATTACCTGAGATTTTTTACGAATCTAGGTAATTCCAAATTATTCCCGTAGATGCATAAATATTCCAGGTAATTCCTATATATATTCCCGTGGATTCTTACGTATTCCAAGTGATTCCTAAATATTCCCAGAAGAATATTAAACATGATACCTATATACTCCCGGATATTCTTAAAGATGATTCCTAAATATTCCCGAAGACTCATTACGACTATCAAATATACCCAGAGATCAGTAAAGTAATTCCTTCCATCTATCTTTACATTACACCTTAACATGTCAACCAAAATGGCATCAAAATGGTGTAGTGACTCAACCATTATGATACGTTTTCTACATCACCAGTTAGATGTAATAAAAGAAAAAATATCTACCGTAGGAACCTTTGAGAATTTGGGGTTTTGGTTCACAGAAAACGGAATCGTATAAGGGGTGTGAAAATAGGACAGAGTTTGAGGGGAGACTCTCTCTCTCTCTCTCTCTCTCTCTCTCTCTCTCTCTCTCTCTCTCTCTCTCTCGTCCTGGGGCTAATGCGAAGCGGAAATGGAGAGAGAAATGAGAAAGCAAACCCAAGGCGTGCGAGGAACAAAGAGACAGATAAACAGTGTGAAGGAAATTACTGGATAAATTTCATGACCAAGAATAAAATACATGAAAAATGATCAATAACGAATAAAAATACTGAAACTGACAATAATAAAAAGTAATAAATAATGAGACGAAAATAACGAAGACAATAGAATGATAAAAAAATAATAATATAATAACAATAACGAAATTATATTGTTAATAATACAATATTTAACACACTATCATCATCACCAGTACCACCTCCACCACCACCACCATCATCACTACCCTCACCACCACCATCATCACTACCCTCACCACCACCATCATCACTACCCTCACCACCACCATCATCACCACCAGTACCACCTCCCCCATCACCACAATCACCACCACCATCATCACTACCCTCACCACTAGCATCATCACCACCAGTACCACCACCATCATCACCACTATCACCACCACCATCACCACTACCCTCACCACCACCATCATCACCACCAGTACCACCTCCCCCATCACCACTACCCTCACCACCACCATCATCACTACCCTCACCACCACCATCATCACTACCCTCACCACCACCATCATCATCACCAGTACCACCTCCCCCATCACCACTACCCTCACCACCACCATCATCACTACCCTCACCACCACCATCAACACTACCCTCACCACCACCATCAGTAGGTGTGGTAGCGTCGCCCTAGGGTCATCTCCACCTCAACAAAGTTCATAAAACAATTGGCCAATTAGCCGGCCGTCACACCTCCGCCACGCACCCAGAGATTGGCCAATCAGGTAGCTATGTGCCACCGTTCTTCTGTTTACTGATCTATATGAGGTTACAGACTGTTGAAGGTCACATGGGGGTGTACAAGTGATATGACTGGCCATTCAGGTAAACAACACTCACTTACACTCAGTTACACACATACCTAACTCACCACACACACACACGCACACACACACACAGATACATACATAACACTCATTTACACACAGTTACATAATACACACACACACACAGTTACATAACACACACACACAGTTACACACACACACACACACACACACACACACACACGGCGGCAAACATAAAGGAAAGATTATATCCGTGTGGAGCAGCTGATGTCAGTGCATTAGATGGCACTTTATACAAAGGTTCGAATCTCTGTGGTCCTCCAACTTAACAGACACACACAATGGCTGCTAATTCCTGAGGAGGAGGAGGAGGAGGAAGACTAGGAAGATGAGGAACAACACTAGGAGGAGGAAGAACAGGAAGAGTAACAGCAGCAGTATCTGAAGAAGAAGAAGAAGAAGAAAGAGAAGAAGGAAGAGAGGAGGAAGAACAGCACCACTCTCTCACTGTTACTTCCTACTGATGCTGTATGTTAATGTGACTCTCTCTCTCTCTCTCTCTCTCTCTCTCTCTCATCACCAGTAACAATGCTCCTTTTTAGTACATACAGCATCGTGGCCTCACACCCACACCTCACAGCTCCTTTATACTGTGTGACTTGTAGTGGTTCCTCAGGGGTCTACAGCTAGGCCCCTTACATAAGTTAAAAAAATACCCCTTTTTTTGTTTTAATATTTTACCTAACTGTCCCTCACTGACTCACCTGACTGCCCTTCTGACTCACCTGGCTGCTCCTTGACATCTGGTTGCCCCTCTGACTCACCTGGCTGCTCCTTGACTCATCTGGTTGCCCCTCTGACTCACCTAGCTGCCCTCTGACTCACCTAGCTGCCCTTCTGACTCACCTAGCTGCCCTTCTGACTCACCTAGCTGCCCTCTGACTCACCTAGCTGCCCTTCTTACTCACCTAGCTGCCCTTCTGACTCACCTAGCTGCCCTTCTGACTCACCTAGCTGCCCTCTGACTCACCTAGTTGAGGTTCAGAGTCAAGGATACGTGTCATATTTAAACTGACACGACAAAAGTGCGAAAGTGACTTCTTTTTTCCATCAACAACGAAAAAAAAACACAAAAGGTTACCGACAAATACTGAACGATGGTTTAAGAAAGTACAAAGGACAGGAATTACGAACATTAGAAAAAAAAAGAGCCGATAATTTCTCACAGATTAATAAATATAAAAATCCCAGGGAGTTTCACGAACGAAAACAAAAGACGTAAGAAAATATGACATGGTAAATTAATGAAATACAAAAGGTGTTATTTTACGATACAATACAACACGAACGAAATTAAAAACCAAAAAAAAAATATACATAATCAAATCCAGAAAAGACAAGAACAACTGTGAAATTACCAATAAAATGTAACATCATAAATCAAAACAATATAAAACGAACGAAAGCAAAAGACACCAGAGAATAAATATATATAATCAAATCCCCCCAAAAGAAGAGAACGAAAATAAAAGAAAAAAAACCCAGAGAATAATATAGTAAATTAATGAAAAATAAAAAATAAAATAGCACGGGAGTTAGAACACAAAAAGCAATTCTTTCCACATTAAACGAGTGACAATTTTCCTGACACTTGGGAAGATGATTGTCCTGCCCGATGCTTCCAGGCACAAGAGGAGGAGGGAAAAAAATATTAGGACAATACGACAATGCTTGCAGGAGGCAGCTGAGACAAGGAAGGTATTGTCTCCCATAACATTGTCTGGGTATATTATCTGCAAAAAAAGGAATATGATAGTATATATGAAGGTTTGTCTGGCGATGGTGGAGGTTAACTTGATGTAAGGAGGAGGTTAGGGAGGTTAGCCTGACGATGGTGGAGGTTAACTTGGCGTATGGTGGAGGTTAGGGAAATTTGTCTGGCGATGGTGGAGGTTAACTTGATGTAAGGAGGAGGTTAGGGAGGTTTGTCTGGCGATGGTGGAGGTTAACTTGGCGTAAGGAGGAGGTTAGGGAGGTTAGTCTGACGATGGTGGAGGTTAACTTGGCGTAAGGTGGAGGTTAGGGAGGTTAGCCTGACGATGGTGGAGGTTACTTGGGTACGGAGGTTAGGGAGGTTAGTCTGACGATGGTGGAGGTTAACTTGGCGTAAGGAGGAGGTTAGGGAGGTTAGTCTGACGATGGTGGAGGTTAACTTGGCGTAAGGAGGAGGTTAGGGAGGTTAGCCTGACGATGGTGGAGGTTAACTTGGCGTAAGGAGGAGGTTAGGGAGGTTAGCCTGACGAAGGTGGAGGTTAACTTGATGAAGGAAGTAGGTGGTTAGCTTGACGTAGAATTTATGCCTGCCTAAGGTTAGCCTGACGAAGGCAGGGACAGGCAGGCAAACAAGCAAGCACCAAATCGTTGTTCCTGATGCATGATTGTGGGACCTGACGGCCGCTGCATGTGTCCCTTGTGCTGGTGCTTGTGGAGGCATGTATTGCTTGTTAAGGCATGGTGGGGGGTAGTAACAGGGGGTTCTAGTCAGTGGGGGGGGGGGGTCCGGTCAATGAGGGGTGGGGAGGGGGGCCAAGTCAGAGGCGCGTGGGGAGAAGGGGGGTCTGGTCAGTGAGGGGTGGGGAGAAGGGGGATCTGGTCAGTGAGGGGTGGGGAGAAGGGGGATCTGGTCAGTGAGGGGTGGGGAGAAGGGGGATCTGGTCAGTAGGGGGAGGGGAGGAGAAGGAAGGTCTGGTCAGTGAGAGGTGAGCAGGGGGTCTTGTCAGTGAGGGGTGGGGAGTGGGGTCTTGTCAGTGAGGGGTGGGGAGTGGGGTCTTGCCAGTGAGGGGGTGGAGAGGGGGATTAACCCGTGGGGAGAGGTGTAAAGAACAGGAGTACGAAAAGAATGGTTGGGGAGAAGGGTTATCCCGTGGGGATGGAGGGGGGGGGGTTGAGGAAGGGGGGGGGAGTGTTGGGGAAGAAATATCATCCTGTGAGGGGCGGAAGGGGAGAGGGAAAGAGAGGATGGACCTTGGGGGGCGGGGGGGGGGTGTACAAGAGAGGGTGTCCTGGAAGAAGGGAGAGAGTAGAGGGGAGTTAGAGGTTGGGGGAGGGAGGGGGGAGGGAGGGGTTATATTACCATCCAGGAATTATGAATGCATCTGTCTGCATGTCTGTCTGTCAATGCATGTATGTACGTTTGTATCTCTCTGCAACTATGTAAGTCTGTCTGTCTGTGCATATATGTACGTCTGTCTGTCAGTACATGTCTATACGTCTGTCTGTCTGAGCATGTCTACGTCTGTCTGTTTGTCTTTCTGTCTATGCATATATGTACGTCCACCTACATCTACCCATTATACTTCTCTACCTAACATGTTCACTCTCCCTCACCCTCTCTCTTCCCCCTTCCTGCCATCCATCCACCCATCCATCCATCCATCCCCAAAAAAAGGAATCATACATAATTCATACAGCTAAAACGAAAGACCTGTATTGCTTGCACACCTTTTTTTTTTTCTGCTCACCGAATGGGATACGATTATGTAAATGAGACCCAAAAATAATTCCAATGCAGAATTTAAGAAGAAGCAAAACGCAGGATAATGAGGAGGCGATAATACGTGAATTATATCTATGCTTGTTTTGCTCGCCTTCCTAACATCTTCCTTGTGATGCTGCAACAGTAAAGTGAGTTGAGGAGTGGGAGGGATGGTGGGATGGATGGTGGGATGGTGGGACTGGATGGGATGGATGAGAGTGAAGGAAGGTGGGATGGAAGGATGGAAAGAGAGAGAGAGAGAGAGAGAGAGAGAGAGAGAGAGAGAGAGAGAGAGAGAGAGAGAGAGAGAGAGATCAACGATGCCGACTGGGGGAGGGGGGGGGAGGGAAAATTGGTCGAAAATGGGAAATTGTAGATCAAAAGATAGGATAAAATGGGTGATAGTGGAAGGACAAATTGGATATAAAAGCAGAGAAAAAAACGGCAATAAAATAAAAGGGGGAGTGAAAAAAAAAAGATAAATAATAAGGGAAGGTTTAAATGGGAATAAACTTGTAGGGAAAAAAACGAGGAAAATAAGTAATATAATGTGGAAATAAGAATAGTAACCGTAAATTGAGAATATAGAGGATGAATTGAAGGCGGAGATAAGAACTGAATACCTAAGGGGGATAGAGAGGAAAAATGGAAATAAAGGGAATAAAAGGAGGAAGTGGCAATCTGTCTGTCTGTCTGTCTGTCTGTCTGTTTATATGTTTGTCTGTCTGTGTATTCTTGTTTTTATCTGTGTTTTGTTTCTATTCTTGCCTCTCACCTCCTCTCCAGCTTCTATCCTCTATCCCTTCACTCCCTCCTTCCCTCATTCTTACTTTTTCTCCTTCTCACCACTTATTTCTACCCTCGTTCCTTCTCTTCTCCCCTCCCTCTCTCAGTCGTACCTCTCGCTCTCACTTCTATCCTCCCTTCCTCAGTCCTTCCTCTTCTCCCTACCTCTTGCTCTCACTTTTACCCTCTCTCTCTTCCTCCCTCTTACCCCTTTATGCTTCTTCTCTCAGTCCTATCCTCTCTCATTCCTACCCTTACGCCATTCCCTCCTAACCTCCCTCTCTCTCACTCCATTCCCTCCTAACCTCCCCCTCTCTCACTCCATTCCCTCCTAACCTCAATCTCTCAGCTCTACACCTCCCTCCCCAGCAACAAATCAGATAGCAGCACCTCACTCCACAAGTATCAAATATCCCAGACACACTCCTTCCCGCCCTCTCAAGTCCCGCTCCGAAAATACAAATCGGTCGTTCAATCTATAGTATTATCATAATTAACGCTCCCGCCTCAAAATGACTATGGTTGGTGAATTGATGGTATAAGTAAAAGTCTTGGGCTGGTTTCTCGAGAGGCGAGGGACTGCCATTAGGTTGATCCACCATTTGCTACGGTCCTCTTGCTCTTGAACGCTGCTCCAGGGGGGTGACCGGGGGGGGTGAGGGGGGATGAGGGTTAGGGGTGGTAAGGGGGGGCCTGGGGAGTGAGAGGGGATGGGTGTTAGGGGTGGTGAGGGGAATAAGGGTAAGAGGGGTGAGGGGTGTTGGAACGAGGGGTGTAAAGGGGGGAGGGTGTTTGAATGTCCAAAGTTTATATATTTTATAGTTTATATTTCATTGTCGTAGTGTGTTTGGTGCAGTCAGTATATCCAAAACTATTATTATTATTATTATTATTATTATTATTATTATTATCATTATTATTATTACACAACAACCTCGTTCAAAAAACTCACAAACCTCAACACAAAAATATACATCTATAAAATAAATGACCCTAAATATAAACACCTACCATAAATATATACCAACACTCACTCTGACACTAAACACATATCACAATACTCTACATTAAATCAATTACGTTTAAGATACTCACACAGTATAAATATATACCACCTTAATTCACCCGCAGGTATATATACACACACACTGAAATATAGAAAATGATACCCACTCCACTCCCCACCTTCTCCCCACCTCACCTCCCCTCCCCACCCCACCTCACTCCTCCCCTGCCCACCCCACCACTCACCTCCTCCCCTCGACGGCTGAATATGGCTATAACTCCGCCATTACTCAAGTTAACAACACGCCCAACAATCCTCAACAAGAACCTGGCATATTACATATTCACACCAAAACTGAAATATATTCATCCAGTGTGTGGAAACTTATCGTGAGGACACCAAATCTGACGGACGGTAGAGTGGTCGGACGGTCGGACGGAGAACAGACAGACAGACAGACAGACGGACGGACGGACGGCATCAATGCTACGATCCCCCCAAAAGTAACAGATAAAAATATAAAGAAAAGTTGCAAAATATAAACGAAAGATTATATTTAGCCTGCCAAAATAATAAGACAAGAGAAATATGATGAATGGAAGGAGACTAATACATAAAACTGAGAAGAAATATGAAGAGTGTGGAGTAGGAGGTGGGACGAAGGGCAAGACAATACTGTAAAGTGATGATGGGAACCAAACAGACGAATATGTGCCCTGTAAGAAGCGTCTTAAGTCATCTGTGCCCTGTAAGAAGCGTATTAAGTCAGCTGTGCCCTGTAAGAAGCGTATTAAGTCAGCTGTGCCCTGTAAGAAGCGTATTAAGTCATGTGTGCCCTGTAAGAAGCGTCTTAAGTCATCTGTGCCCTGTAAGAAGCGTATTACGTCAGCTGTCCTGTAAGAAGCATATTACGTCAGCTGTCCTGTAAGAAGCGTCTTGAGTCAGCTGTGCCCTGTAAGAAGCATATTAAGTCAGCTGTGCCCTGTAAGAAGCGTATTAAGTCATGTGTGCCCTGTAAGAAGCGTATTAAGTCATCTATGCCCTGTAAGAAGCGTATTAAGTCAGCTGTGCCCTGTAAGAAGCGTATTAAGCCAGTTGTGCCCTGTAGGAAGCGTATTAAGTCAGTTGTGCCCTGTAAGAAGTGTATTAAGTCAGTTGTGCCCCGTAGGAAGCGTATTAAGTCAGTTGTGCCCTGTAAGAAGCGTATTAAGTCAAGCGTGCCCTGTAGGAAGCGTATTAAGTCAATTGTGCCCTGTAGGAAGCGTATTAAGTCAGATGTGCCCTGTAGGAAGCATATTAAGTCAAACGTGCCCTGTAAGAAGCGTATTAAGTCGGATGTGCCCTGGAGGAAACTTAGTGTGGATTTTATACGAGAATAAGCACATGATGCGCCAGCAGGGGTCCGCCGCCAGGGTGGTCCGTGTGCGACAACAACCATACTCATGACTTTGTGTTTATGATATTAGCCGCGCACGGTGCTTGAATTCCCCCCAAACATTTTTATTTAATGTCTGTTTGACTTTCCTTGACGTTAAGCATTTAGTATTTAATTTTTATCGTGGTAATAATTTTTAAAAAGTAAATCTATTATGTTTCACTGACAAGTAATTGCTGTATTCGTTATACCGTAACATCTGGATCATATTTTTTTTCATTACGAGATATTGTATCGGGTTTAAGGCCCTCTAACGAGCTTAATACATATTCCCCAACTAAAACATAAACAATGCCCCTTAATGAGCATAGTACTACATTATTTTACCTTGAAATATAAACTAGTCCCTTCTCAAACATAAACAATGCCCCCGTACCGAGTGTAATAACAAATGTTCTTCTCTGGAAACAAAAACAATGCCCCCATAACGAGTGTTATTTCTCATTCTTGAAATTCGTACGTCGCCAATGAAAGAGGAATATTTCTCACCTCGATAGTTGATAAGTCACTTTGAACCTTATACTGAAACAGACGCATTAACGGGTGTTGCCTTTAATTCTCAAACATTAACAATGGCCCTTAGTTAAGCAAGTGTAAATTACCGCTCTGGCTCACCAAAACTAGAGAGAGAGAGAGAGAGAGAGAGAGAGAGAGAGAGAGAGAACGCAGCAAGTTTAATGTCACGTTATAGAAGAAGAAATAAAAGTATATGAAGAAGGAAAGAAAACAGAGATAACAAAAACGTAAACATTTAGCTCAGTAAACTAATAAATAAAATAACGACCAAACAACCTCGTTCTGAAAAAACTCAAGCACCTGCGAATGAGCGAACGTAATCTTCATCTGGTTCACATAAAACCTTCAGAATTACACAGTAAAAGAGAGCTACTTCCTGGGTTATCGCCGTTGGAGATAGAGTGCTAGCTGGAGCGATGAGTTCTGAACTAACACTGAAATGAAGTTACTTTTATTATTGTTATTATTATTATTGTTATTATTATTATTATTATTATTATTATTATTATTATTATTCTCCCAAGGGTTCTCATCAACAAGCCTAATTTCTACTCGTCTTAAAAGCTTTGGGAAATCCATCGTCACGAGCGTTCTTTCCCGGTTTATTATCGCAGAGAAATAATCGCTGGCATGAGGGATGAGTTCCTATGATCACCCTCAGAGGAAGAAATCCCCTGTATTGATCGCAATTTCTATTTTCGTCCACCAAAAAACATCAGGAAATTCCCTTGGCTGAGATATTTCCAAGTCATCGTCGTGAGAATTAAAGCTCTGGTTAAAGAGAGTAACCTGTAACGTGTATAATTTCCATTTCCCTGAAGAAGGAAAAAAGGTTTCATTAGATATACTCTATAGCGAGAGATATTTCCAGGTCGTCGCCGTGAGAGAGAGAGAGAGAGAGAGAGAGAGAGAGAGAGAGAGAGAGATACCTTCTTAGTGCTGGAGGGAGGAGGAGGGGTGGGTGGGGGGATGACCAGAGTGCCTCACAAGGGGTAACCATTTTAAGAGGTAACGATGGCTGCATGATACCTCGTGGTGAGAGAGGCGGATTTAGTGTCCTCAGCGGCCGGCAAAAGCTCTCAATTAGCACTTGATATTAGTCATAAAATTTCCAATGAGCACGCAAGATCCCAGCCGCCACCCGAGCCGCGGGAGAACAGCTCTTCGGCGACGGTGTACACAAAGGCTTGTATCCCTCGCTGAATGTTCCCTAGGCTACCCGAGATGAGGGTGGGTGATAATGGCCACTATGAGGGGGCGATATGAGGTTCATTTTACTGCTTCACCATCGACGGGAGTTGAGTGAAAGGTGTTTCGGTTAATGAGGGAAACAAGAGTATGATTCTTAATGCAGGTTGTGGCCGAGATGAATGCTTCGTTACCAGTGTACCAAGTATGTTGGAGACTCGAGTCATACAAACACACACACACACACACACATGGTATGCAATATAAATAAACCCAGAATGTTTATAGGAATCAAAGAATCCTTATCATCAGGAACTGTCTATATTTCCTACAGACTTACAATTTGATCAAGTCTTTTGCATACGTGTTGACATTAAAGTTGAGTGCCCTGCTAACGAAAGGGTCGCTATATGGGTAAGGGCGTCAAGTTGTACTCCTAGTACTTAGATATTCCTCGCATGACTGCTGGAAGATAAGGGCAGGAGTCCTTTTTAAAATACAGGAATTATGTTATGGCTGTAGAGTAGACCATCTTGTTAGAATGACTACTGTACAGTATATACCTGTACATTCAGATAAAAGTTAGACGGAGGGACTATGTAGTTTTAGACATGCAAATTAGACGGAGCGATTAGCTAATTGTAAACAAACCAAACAACATTGCTATTAGCTAGAAAGTCTTCACATGGCTATACATGTCTGAATTAAAGTCCAATAGAGTCTTGTTATGGCTCTAAGACACCCAGGTAAGGCATCTTACCTGTCAAAAGATTTTCAGATGACTGGTAAGACATCCACAACAAAGCCTCCTTAACCAGGGAGTCTAATGATGGTTAAGCAAGTCTAAGTTAGTCTCCTATTCGTCAGGAAGACAATAAAATTAAGACATGGTAACTGTTAGGAAGTGTTCAGGTAACCATAAGTAACTCATTACAGCTTGGGAGTTTCCAGGTGGGCGCAGACACACGAAAAATTACTGCCATTAGCAAGGTAGCTTTCATATAGCTATCCCAGTCCAAGTTAATTTATTGGTTAGTGATGAAGACTTTATAATGCTGTTCATGTGCTCATTCTATAAGCACCAAAATAAAGATGCATACAATGGCTTTCAGTATAATGCATGTAGACTATTATGTATACAAGATGAATGTGCACGCCTGAAACGCATGAGAACCAAGACGCATATGCGCACACTGGAGCTGATATGAACACATGAGAGCGGCGGTGGAGGTGTTTGTCATGTACACCAAGAGGTATGTACACACGAAGCATCTGCGCCAGAACTCAAGTGCAACAGGATGCTATTGCACCACACCTCATGTGAACCAGGACTCACGTGCACTATGCCTACTGTGCACAACACCTCAGGTTCCCCACACATCATGTGCATTAAGATGAATGTATACACAATTCAGTTATATCAGGACATGTACATCACACCCAATGTACACCATACATTATGTGCACCAAGACTCATGTGCACACACAGAGGATGACATGAGCAAATCTGAGTGAGGGTGGACGTGCTGGGGGGGGGGGGGGGGGACAAAGGCGGCGTGGAGACCGGTTATGACGGGGACCCATTGTCTTACGGCTTATCTGGGGGGATCTGGGGGCACTAACCCCCCATGATTCTCGGCACTCAGCCCTCCCCACGTCGCCAGCTGGCCCCCAGGTGGTGATAGCTGACTAGGAGATGAAACCAACTGAATACTGGGTGGTAATAGATGGCTTTCAGATGGTGTTAGATGGTGCAAATAGCTCTAGTTGACTTCTACTGTAGATAGTGACAGCTGGCTACCAGATGGTGCAATGTCATGATACCTTACACAGGTTTCTGGTGCAAGGTTAATAACAAGTGTTAATTAATGGTCACCTTTAGTGGGTGTTGGGGGATGGGACACACACACACACCCACCACAATGAACTACGACCCCTTAAGAACCTTCACCATTATTCTCGCCACTCTCCCCCCTCCCTCCCCATGGTATTACAGTGACCAACCCTCATGTTCTCATGTTGGTTTTCTTAAACTACGCCTCTCCCCCCCCCCCCCGACACAACTCCTGCCCTACCAGTCACGCCTCGTAAATATCTCCTGTCTCTCATCATTTACGATTTACAATTTACAATGAGTAGGAGGGACGGGAGTATATCAGGGGGTAATGCCTAGAAAATAGCACAATTTACACCGGAGAGGAAATGAGACGATTTAAAACAGCCAGATGTAAATGACTTATTGGACACACCTGGCTCTCTTCCCCTGTGGTCCCCGGAGCAGAGTTCAATATATGAGAACACAGATAAACAAACGAGCTGTGTTGGTGATGTGTTTATGTCCCCACCGGTGCACATATTCATAAAAGACAAACACACAATCTTCAGACTTGTGTTTGTGATGTATATGTGTCTCACCAGACGAGACATTATTAGATCAGAACCTTGAGAAAACTAAATAAAGACATGTGTTTGTGAAGCACACACAACCTTCTCTACTGCCTTTATCCTTTTCTTCAACATTTTGTGGAATATAAAGTCATTTTTTTTTACTTTAATATTTTCATTAAATTGTTTACGGAATAATACTCAACTAAATGCGTAAAATATGCAAAGTACATTTAATTTTATTCATTATTTTTAGTCACAGGAAACCCAGACATAACACTTATAAACGCTCTCTGTGGATTGGTTCAGTCACACAGGCGAGCACACAACTATGAAGCTCTTGGACGCCTGTGGCCAATACCTGGGAGTTAAATATATGAACTACTGACCAGTGGCGTCCTTAGCAACTGTGTCACAATTCACGGAAGCTGATTGGCTTGTGGTTGCTAGGCGAGTGATGACGTAACTCACTTAGGAACCAACTACCAATCAGACTTAACGAATTGCGAGACGTTGCTAAGGACGTTAGAGTGAGTGGAGCTTAAGCTGATAGGTCAATTCCCAAGCAAAGGTCAGCCCAGGTTGTTGCCTCAATGGAGAATTCAACGATAAAAGTAATTGATGGGTTTATTCCTCAACACCCCAGCCACCCCCCTCCCTCGGCACCACCCCCCTCCCTCGGCACCCCCCCCCCTCCCCTCCCTCGGCACCCCCCCCTCCCTCGGCACCCCCCCTCCCTCGGCACCACCCCCCTCCTTCAACCACCCAGCCATCTTTAAATCATGAAATAATCTTAAATTTACACCGATCCATAGCACCATAAATTTCGGTCCAAAACATAAGATATTTTTGAAAATTTTATTAAAACAAAAAAATAATGGGAAACATTATTACTACCACTACAATAATAATAATAATAACAATAATAATAGCAATAATGATAATAATAAAATAATAATAATACAAATATTAATCATAATACCAATAATAAAGAAATGATAAAAACATAAATACTAATAACAAATACTAAACGTACACCTCTCTCTCTCTCTCTCTCTCTCTCTCTCTCCTGATCTAAGTACTTTTTCACCTGTCATTAACCTTAACATTCCTTCCTTCCACCACCAGGTATAATTCTCCACAAACACATCCATTTAATTTAATAACACCACTAAGAAACACCCAAACCTCCAGCTACGGGTCACTTGAATCACTTTCCGCCTCTCACCACGACTTTCTGCCTCACCGCTCGCTGAAAAATTCCAACAATTTCGTGTACTCTATAAAAATAAATAACAGACCATCGGTACCTTTCTCAGACCCTCAAAATGCATCTCCTTGAACCACGCGAGGGAAAATATGACCCTTAAGTCAGGTATGACCTAAGGGTTGAAATATACTCCAAACTGACATTATAAAAGACATTTACCGTTAAGTTCTAATGACCTAAGGTTGAATTTGGGGTGAAAAATACAAAAATAACGTATTAACATGAAATTTACCTCTATTTTCTAATGCCATAAGGTTTAAAATACTACAGTATCTCTCGTAAGGTAAAATAATCCATATATTACCGTGATATAAGAGGGAAGGATTTTGTTATTAAATTTAAGGGGAGACAACCTCTAAAATATGGGATTTTAGGGGGTAAAAATCGGAGGGTTTTTTCCCCGAAATAAATACCACAAGGGATTTTGGGGGAATAATATATAAAATTGTAAGGAATTTTATGAGTAAATATCGCAAAGAAAATTAACCTCTGTGCTTTGTGGTTTGGGGGGTCAAATTCTGTGTGTAGGTGAAGGTGTCAGGAGCCCTAACTCACCTGTCCCTGAGGATGGGAAGGTGTGGAGGGGAGATGAGGGGGGTGAGGAGGGGAGGTGAGGGGGGGTGAGGAGGGGAGGTGAGGAGGGTGAGGAGGGGAGGTAAGAGGGATGAGGAAGGGGAGGGTGAGGTGTAAGTCACTCCCGAAAACCATTTATGGAACACAGTATGGGGTGAGGAGGGGGGGGGCGGGGGTGGTAAGAAGGGGGGAGGGGGGTGGTAAGGAGGGGGAGGGGGTGGTAAGGAGGGGGGGAGAGGGACAGGAGAGGTGATGGAAGTGTGAGGTGGTATACGGAGGAGAGGATGAAAGGTATGAGGTGAGAGGGTAAGGAGATGTGAGAAAGGGGGAAGTGGCGGTGAGGAGATGGAGGAAGAGGAGGAGGAGAGATAAATAAGGGAAGAAGTGAAGAAAGAAGGGAAGTAGAGGTAGTACGGGAAAGGAGAAGAAGAAGGGAAGAGATAAGGGAGAAGAAAGAAAAAATTAAATGAAGGATAATTAAAAATAGGGAAGGAGGAGATAAATAGGATGGAAGAAGAAAATAAATGTGAGGGGTAAAAGAGGAAGATGAATGAAGATAAAATATTAATAATGAGGAAGATGGCTGAACAAACCTAATAAACATTTAAATATCTTCAGGTTTAATATATTTTTTGCTCTTTTTTCAGCATATTTCTTCTTCTGTAAACAATCTATGTTAATTAAACAACCTACGTCACTTCCAGAAACTATTTACCAAACAAATTATATTTTTTTCCCCAACAATATTTATTAAGTGTTGTTTTTCACGACTCTGGGTAAAAAAATTCAAACTTTTGGAATATTTATGTTTTAATTCAGTGTAAAGTATTATATACTGTATAAATATATATTTATATTTTTTTAAACTAGGAAGAATTTTTTATTTTTTTTCCTATTAAAAGTTATTGTTGTTTTACATGACTTTAGCACATTTAGGAAGCGTGTTTTTGCTCTCTCTCTCTCTCTCTCTCTCTCTCTCTCTCTCTCTCTCTCCAAAGTACTTAACCATTTGTCTACACGATTTCAGAAAAATATATAACAAACATTTATGAGAATTAAAAGTTTGAATTGTTCTAAAAATCCATCTTATTATTTAAAGACTCATGAATCAGGTACTGTCTCCTGCCCTCTCGTCCGTGCCACTAACAAGGTCACGCACAACATTAAGTACCTTGTCTCAATCAGTTGATAGTTTAAGTCCATGCCAAGCTAACGCCTTTATAAACAAGCACCGCAGTAATATATCTCTCGAGGAGCGTTAGTGCTTGGACAACGCCATTGTAAACAAACACCACAATATTATCTCTCCTGCGGGTTGCTAGTACTTGGACAGCGCCTTTGTAAACAAGCACACCAATAACACATCTCTCACGGGTGCCTCTAACACATCACTACACCAAACACCTCAACAAGAATTTTGAACAGCACCTTTAGAAACAAGAACTAAAATAAACGCTTGCACAGCACCTTTAAGAACTAGCGCCACAATAATAGACCTCTCTCTCGCGGGTTGCTAGTGTGCCTACACCGCGCCATTGTACACCAAACACCTCAATAAGAACTTTGAACAGCGCCTTTGGTAACAAGCACCACAATAAACGCTTGTACAACGCCTTTAGAAACAAGCGCCACAGTAAAGTGCCTAGGGAGGGAGAGAAAGAGGCAGGGAGGGAGAGGGAGAGGCAGGGAAGGAAGGAGGGAGGGAGGGAGGGAGAAAGGGCAGAGACAGAAGGAGGGAGGGAAGGAAGATGGGATAGGAGAGGTAGGGAAGGAAGGAGGGAATGAGGGATAGAAGAAGAGAGGGAGGGAAGGATGGAGGAACACCACAACAGCTGACCACATGGACCGCACCTTCATCAGCAAGCACCACAACAGCTGACCACATGGACCGCACCTTCATCAGCAAGCACCACAACAGCTGACCACATGGACCGCACCTTCATCAACAAGCACCACAACAGCTGACCACATGGACCGCGCCTTCATCAACAAGCACCACAACAGCTGACCACATGGACCGCACCTTCATCAACAAGCACCACAACAGCTGACCACATGGACCGCACCATCATCAACAAGCACCACAAAAACACAGTCTCTCAGGGGGCGCTAGGTGCTTGGACAGCGCCTTTATCAAGCAATAGGGAGGGTATTACACATTGCCAGGCGTGTTAGTCGTGACAAAACAATGCCCCGTCCATCTGCATAATCTAATTCATGCGTACTCTGGCTCGTAGCGACTCTAATGGCGTTTGATTTACATGTAGAGTACAATGGAGCGAGGCAGAGTACACGACCTCGGGAATATAATACATCAGGGTAGATTGTCTGATGATGACTATGTTGATGATGATGAGGATGATGATGAGGGTGCTAAGAGTTGGCTGGGTAGTCCTTAAGAGTACACGGTGTAGTTGAGTTCATAGTCGCTTGAGGACAGCAGATAGAGTACATGTTATGAGAGTAAAGTGGAGTATAATAATGTATTTAATTAATATAGTACAAAAAGTCAGAGTACATAGTCGCAAAAGTACATAAAATCACAGAGTACATCATCACTAGAGTACATTGTCCACGAGAGTACAAATACAACCCATGCTTGCAATAGTACAACAAAAATAAATAAGATTACAATGGAGTCGATGGTCTCAAGATTACATAATAACTAAAAGTACGTACTCAAGGGTAAGAGTACAGTACGTAGGCAAAAGAGTACAAACGAATAAAGGATCACACGAGTACAATTAATTTCAATTGGGTGTCTCAATGTCTCACGTCTGTTTGTCTGTCTGTCTTTGTTTATATATATTTTACACACACACACACACACACACACACACACACACACACAGGCCATGTACTTACACAGGTACATATACAAAAGAAAAATCATATTACAATAAATATACAAACATGTAATCACACCTCTCTCTCTCTCTCTCTCTCTCTCTCTCTCTCTCCTTCCGTCTCTGGTCCCCCCCCCCCTTGGCTGTCTCACACTCTCCTTACCTGCAACAGGATATGAGTGTCCGTGTTATGACAGGTGCTGGTGTAAGTACAGATATTTCCAGGACTACAGGTGTCGTTAGAAAGGTGTTAAATTATAAAGGCGTTTCTTATTGCAGGTGTTATTAATTATCCGGTAAGTGTAATTATTAAATTGTTGTTATTGAGTGCAGGTGTATGTATTGTCAAGGTATTGTATCATGTTAAAAAGTAAAGCACACACACACACACACACACACACACACACACACACACACACACACACTATAAGAGAAAAACAAAACAAACGAACATTAGACCATGAAATACACACGCATGTAAAAACACCGACACGTATACACAGAAACACACATCCACCACAATAAAAACACATACACACACATAAAAACGCACATTACACCAGAACACACACACACACAGTACAACACAGTCCCCCACCACACATCCTCTCCCCCTATCTTCAACACATCCCCACAATCTTCCCCCCCCCACACACAAACCACAACATCTTCCCCCCCCACACACAAACCACAACATCTTCCACCCCCCACACACACAAACCACAACATCTTCCACCCCCCCACACACAAACCACAACATCTTCCACCCCCCCACACACAAACCACAACATCTTCCACCCCCACACACAAACCACAACATCTTCCACCCCCCCCACACACAAACCACAACATCTTCCACCCCCACACACAAACCACAACATCTTCCACCCCCCCCCACACACACACTCTAGTGCTCGTAACTCGCTTGCATTATTACACGTTGATACACCTTATGATTATACGAGCCCCGGGGATACGGTTTCACAGGTGTCACAAATCACACGAAAATCACCTTTATTCCCCTCAAGGTCAAGGGCGGGTTTTAATCAGCCACTGCCAGGTATAAAGGATTGCCGGCCGAGGGATGGGTCAAGGGAGATTCGACCCTATGGTGTGAGGGTGAGTGAGGGCGAGTCTCCTTTGTGCCACCGATTACAAGAGGTGATAGCCAGAATTTTTCGTGGAATTTTCCCAATCGAAGCATGTTGGTGTTGAAAACAAGGCCCTGTACAGGTCTTCTTCTTCCTCTTCTTCTTCCTCTCTCCTTCCTCTTTTTCTGTTAGTCTTCTTTTTGTTCCTCCTCCTCTTGTTCTTTATCTGTTCCTTTGCTTGTTTTTTTCTGTCCCACTTCTTGTTCTTCCTCTTCTGCTCCTCTCGTTCTTGTTATTCTTCCTCTTCCCTTGTTTGATCCTCATCGTCTTCTTCTTCCAATCCCTTTTCATATCTCTCATCCTCCTCCTCTACTTCCTCTTCCTTTCCTTCTTGTTTCTGTTTCCTCCTCTTCTTCCACTCCTTCTCCTCTTCCCTTCCCCCTTCATCTCCTTCTTCTCCTTTGTCTTCCTGCTTCTTCTATTTTATTTTACTCTCCTCCTGTTTTTCTTCCTCGCATTACTTCCTACTTTTCCACTTTCTATTCTTCCTCCTCTTCACCTCACTTCCCATCCTCTTCTTCCTCCTCCTCCTCTTCACCTTTTCCCTCCTCTTCCTCATCCCACTTCCCACTCTTCCTCCGCTTGTATAACCGTTACCTTTGTCCAGTTGACCTAAACGAGTTTTGACAAGTGCAGAGAGAGAGAGAGAGAGAGAGAGAGAGAGAGAGAGAGAGAGAGGATTAGGGTGAGAAAAGGAGGAAGAGAACTAAAAAAAAAAAGGAGAAAGAGGAATGAAAGAAGAACATGGAGGAGAAAAAGGAAGAAGCGTAAGAATGGAAAAGTAGGAGGAGGAAGAAGAAGGCATGAAAGGAGAATAAGGAGAAGAGGGGGAAAAGGAGGCGAAAGTAGAATTGGTTGAAGTTATGAGGAGAGGAGGATTGGGTGAAGGAATGGAAGATGAATGAAGAGAGGAGGAAGAGGAGGAGGAGGCAGGGGTTATCAACACATCTGGCCACACCTTTCTCAGGGTTGGCCTCTCTCTCTCTCTCTCTCTCTCTCTCTCTCTCTCTCTCTCTCTCTCGCCTTCCAATATAGCGGCCAGCAACACCTTGACTCTACTGACAACAATAACAACTATACTGACATCATCGACTGTACCGACAACACGAACGTCTCTACTGACAACACGAACGTCTCTACCGACAACACGAACGTCTCTACTGACAACACGAGCGTCTCTACTGACAACACGAACGTCTCTACCGACAACACGAACGTCTCTACCGACAACACGAACGTCTCTACTGACAACACGAGCGTCTCTACTGACAACACGAGCGTCTCTACTGACAACACGAACGTCTCTACCGACAACACGAGCGTCTCTACCGACAACACGAACGTCTCTACCGACAACACGAACGTCTCTACCGACAACACGAACGTCTCTACCGACAACACGAACGTCTCTACCGACAACACGAACGTCTCTACTGACAACACGAACGTCTCTACCGACAACACGAACGTCTCTACTGAACGTCTCTACTGACAACACGAACGTCTCTACTGACAACACGAACGTCTCTACCGACAAAACGAACGTCTCTACCGACAACACGAACGTCTCTACCGACAACACGAACGTCTCTACTGAACGTCTCTACCGACAACACGAACGTCTCTACTGAACGTCTCTACTGAACGTCTCTAATGACAACACCATCTACACTGTGGTGACTCGTCAACACGGTAAAACAGTTATGTCCGTTAGTCAACATGACAGTCAGTCAGTCAGCTGGCTGTTGAAACACTCCACGGTAGGAAACAACAACAAAGACAGCATCAACAACAACAACAACAACAACAACAACAACAACAACAACGACAACAACAACAACAACAACAACAACGAAGACAGCATCAACAAGAACAACAACAACAACGACGACAGCATCAACAACAACAACAAAAACGACAACAACAACAACAAAGACAGCATCAACAAGAACAACAACAACAACGACGACAGCATCAACAACAACAACGACAACAATTCTAACAGTCTCTCACTCAATTTTCTTCTCCATATCTCCCTCACTTTCTCCAAATATTCTCTTTTTTTCTGTCTATCTCATCTTTTTTTGTCTCTCATCACCCTTAAGAATTATTACCGTCTTAATCTCACCGTATCTTTATGACACCAAGGTACGTTCTTGAGACAATCTTTAAATGCATTTCTCTTCCCAAAATAAACTTCCCCTTTGGACAGACGACACGCACGATGCATACCTCCTAGATAACACCGGACCTGACACCACAGTCTCAATGGTGACGTAAGGTAAAACTTTTATCTTAACTACAAATAAGACAAAGAATCTGACAACACTGTGTTAATATCTTTATAAATCTTTATAATATATTTCCCCGTTAAAAAGAATATCGTGGGAACCTAACCTAACCTAACCAAACCTAACCTAAAAAACAACAGCTTTCTCAAGGTGGCGTAAGGTAAATTTTGTGTGTGTGTGTGTGTGTGTCAGTTACATCACTACCAGATATCAACAGTCTTACAAAGCGGCTAATTTGACACGCTTTGCATTCGACGACGAAACGGGTTTGTGTATGCATCGATGTGTGTGTGTGTCGGGGGAGGGGGGGGGGGGTCGTCGTGTGTACTGTATGTTTGTGGGTGATAGGCGTGCGTATGTGTGTGTGTGTGTGTGTGTGTGTGTGTGGGTGGGGGGGGGGAGATATGTATATGCTGGTGTGTGTGTCCGTGTGTGTGTGTGTGTATCCAGTGTAGCAAATGCATGAGAATCCCTCCCGACCCTCCAACTTCCCTCCAACTTCCCTCAACAGCCCAGCCATATCCTCTCCTCCTCTCCGATAAACACCTTAGCCATGTGCCTCCCTCTCTTCCCTCTCAGCAGGTAAGCATCGTCGAGTAGAGAGCACACCTGTGACAGTAATGGCACTACACACCTTGCCCAGGTAGCTCGGCCCTCCAGGTGCCCACGACCCGGATTCTCCAAGGCTCGTAATTATCTAGTTTACCTTAACTGGAGACGTTAGAAGGTATCTTAACTGGTTCATTTAATCAACGACACAATGGTGGATCATGAAAGGTTGACAAGTTAAGATATTTTGTAACTAAAGTTTCCTAAGTTACAAATTGGCCTCCATAACTGTAGAAACGAGAATGAATAAACAGACGGACGGACAGAGGGACAAACGGACAGGCGGGTGTATCATAAGACTGCACCCCCTCCCCCCCCACCCCCACCCCCCCCCCTACCCCACCCCACCGGCAGCCAGTCCTTGTGAGCCAGAGATGTGAGACGTAAATTACAGGTGTGAAGGTAGGGAGGTGAGGGGTAATACTCCCTTATTACACCTCACACTCCCTCCCCCCTTCCTCTACCCCTCCCTGCCACCTGGGTGAGGGGGAGAGTAGGGAAAAGGTTAGAGGGAGGTAGAGAGGAAGGGAAGAAATAGGGATGTGGGAAAGCTCGGGGAAAGATAGGTTGGTAAAAGGGAGAGGACGATAGGTGTAAGGAAGGGGGTTGGGGGTGGTAGGGGGGTAGTGGAGGTGGAAAGGGGGTGATGGGGAGGAGGGTGTCTGAGGTAAATATAACGAGCACGCACACACACACCCACCCAACCAGACCCTCATCCACCCACTTACACATCCACCTGCCCACCCATCCACCCGCATCCTCCATCACTTAACCTTCGCTACATATCTGTCTTTTCTCTCGTTGGCCCAACACGCTATGAGTTCTCAACCCACACGCCAACAGAGCTGTCAGCCAGTGTACCGCCGGCGACTCTTCTCGGTATCCTACCGTACCGTTAGACGTACCGTGTAATTTACTTGGTTTGTGTCGTGAGGATTTTAGTTTGACGATGGTCCTCAGAGGGAGACTCATGTGTACCTTGTGGTTGGCTTGCAGTACCGTATTATATACCGTAAAATGTCATGTACCGTATTGTGTGTCAAGTACCGTATTGTGTTTCAAGTACCGTATTATGTGTCATGTACCGTATTATGTGTCATGTACCGTATTGTGTGTCAAGTACCGTATTGTGTCTCAAGTACCGTATTGTGTGTCATGTACCGTATTATGTGTCATGTACCGTATTGTGTCTCAAGTACCGTATTATGTGTCATGTACCGTATTGTGTCTCAAGTACCGTATTATGTGTCATGTACCGTATTGTGTCTCAAGTTCCGTATTATGTGTCATGTACCGTATTATGTGTCATGTACCGTATTATGTGTCATGTACCGTATTGTGTCTCAAGTACCGTATTATGTGTCATGTACCGTATTGTGTCTCAAGTACCGTATTATGTGTCATGTACCGTATTGTGTCTCAAGTACCGTATTATGTGTCATGTACCATAATATGTGTAACGCAACGTATTCTTTACCACAATATGAGTCACGAACCGTATTTTATATCATCATCAATAATAAAAATAATCATAAACTTCGAGATACTAACAAAACTCAAAGCAAACACTAGGGCGCAGTAAAACAAATATTAATCAGAGAAACAAATAAAAAAAAATGGAACACGGGGGTGGGGGGGTGGGAGGGGGGTGGGGGAGGGGGGAGGGAGGGGGGGTATGGGAGGGGTGATGTGCACAAAACAACAAGAGGGAAAAGAGGAGTTCCCATAACCCTCCCCCCCTCAAAAATATACGTGGGGGGGAGGGGGGGGGGGAGGTTGCCTATTAATTAAACTTAAATGAAAAAATAAACATTTCTCATTACCTTCTCCCCCTCTTCCCATTTTTCACCCCAGTAATAAGTTAATTTTTATCTTGCATTACATATTACGTTCGCGAGGGGAGTTTTACCCTACTTTTTTTTTTAGGGTGAGAAAGGTGGGGAGGATAGGTGGGATGGAAAGGGAGGGATAGGTGGGAAGGGGTAGGAGGTTGGGGCGGGGTGGAGGATGGGGTGTAGAGGGTGGAAAGTGTGAGTAGAAATTTTAAAACGAAAATTTTGTTTAATAAGCGAATAGAAGTAATTACGATATTTCTTATTTATTTATTTTTTTATTTTTATTTTTGCAATGCATAAGTAGGGGGTGGGTGGGGGGGGGGGGGTATTGGACATCGTATATAGAAACACAAGAAAAAAAATATAAATTAAATAAACATTAAAAATTATCATATGATCTGAAGCGAAATATTGCTGTAGTTGTTCAAATACAAAGTCATGAATGTGAATGTATAATGAAATAGTCTAATTACACACACACACACACACACACACACACAGGACCAGCGACAGCAACAGGCAGATAGAGGAGCAGTGGAGTTGATCACCTGTACTAACGACCACTAATCAACAGGTAAAACACTACCACCTTAAGTCACCAGGTAAGAACGAAAGCCTCAGGAGAAGGGAGGAGTGAAGAAGGAGGGAGGAGTGAGGTAGGAGGGAGGAGTGAAGAAGGAGGGAGGAGTGAAGAAGGAGGGAGAAGTGAGGTAGGAGGGAAAAGTGACGTAAGAGGGAGAAGTGAGGTAGGAGGGAGAAGTGAGGTTGGAGGGAGAAGTGAGGTTGGAGGGAGAAGTGAGGTAGGAGGGAGGAGTGAGGTAGGAGGGAGAAGTGAGGTAGGAGGGAGAAGTGAGGTAGGAGGGAGGAGTGACGTAAGAGGGAGAAGTGAGGTAGGAGGGAGAAGTGAGGTAGGAGGGAGAAGTGAGGTAGGAGGGAGGAGTGAGGTAGAAACGAGGAGAGAGGTAGAAGGGGGAGGAGGGTAGTGACATCTTGACCTCTCACCAGGTAAGTCATGCGTCTCCTTTATCAGTGGCCTCGCAGGTGAGCTCAACTGATAAGAATATGATTATCGTTATCGCCTCTAACCATCGACCGATTGTAGTTCGTACTGTCGAATGGAGGTCGTATAGTTGTTCCGGGTTGATTTAAGTGACAGTTAAGATGGCTCCGTAAGTCAAGGGGGCTTTAAGTGGGCCTTACATTTGGTGAGCACCCAAGTCAAGTGGGAGAAAAGTGGATCTTACGTTTGTTGAGCCACAAGTTATGTAGAGCTTAAGTGGGCTCTAAATTTGGTGGGCCCATCGTCAAGTGGGGGTTAAGTGGACTCTAAGTTTGGTGGGTCCTAAGTCAAGTGGACCATAAGTGGACTTTTAGTTTGGTGGGCCCATCGTCAAGTGGGGGTAAAGTGGACTCTAAGTTTGGTGGGTCCTAAGTCAAGTGGACCATAAGTGGACTTTTAGTTTGGTGGGCCCATCGTCAAGTGGGGGTTAAGTGGACTCTAAGTTTGGTGGGTCCTAAGTCAAGTGGACCATAAGTGGACTTTTAGTTTGGTGGGCCCATCGTCAAGTGGGGGCTAAGTGGACTCTAAGTTTGGTGGGTCCTAAGTCAAGTGGACCATAAGTGGACTTTTAGTTTGGTGGGCCCATCGTCAAGTGGGGGTTAAGTGGACTCTAAGTTTGGTGGGTCCTAAGTCAAATGGACCATAAGTGGACTTTTAGTTTGGTGGGCCCATCGTCAAGTGGGGGTTAAGTGGACTCTAAGTTTGGTGGGTCCTAAGTCAAGTGGACCATAAGTGGACTTTTAGTTTGGTGGGCCCATCGTCAAGTGGGGGTTAAGTGGACTCTAAGTTTGGTGGGTCCTAAGTCAAGTGGACCATAAGTGGACTTTTAGTTTGGTGGGCCCATCGTCAAGTGGGGGTTAAGTGGACTCTAAGTTTGGTGGGTCCTAAGTCAAGCGGACCATAAGTGGACTTTTAGTTTGGTGGGCCCATCGTCAAGTGGGGGTTAAGTGGACTCTAAGTTTGGTGGGTCCTAAGTCAAATGGACCATAAGTGGACTTTTAGTTTGGTGGGCCCATCGTCAAGTGGGGGTTAAGTGGACTCTAAGTTTGGTGGGTCCTAAGTCAAATGGACCATAAGTGGACTTTTAGTTTGGTGGGCCCATCGTCAAGTGGGGGTTAAGTGGACTCTAAGTTTGGTGGGTCCTAAGTCAAGTGGACCATAAGTGGACTTTTAGTTTGGTGGGCCCATCGTCAAGTGGGGGTTAAGTGGACTCTAAGTTTGGTGGGTCCAAAGTCAAGTGGACCATAAGTGGACTTTTAGTTTGGTGGGCCCATCGTCAAGTGGGGGTTAAGTGGACTCTAAGTTTGGTGGGTCCTAAGTCAAGCGGACCATAAGTGGACTTTTAGTTTGGTGGGCCCATCGTCAAGTGTGGGTTAAGTGGACTCTAAGTTTGGTGGGTCCAAAGTCAAGTGGACCATAAGTGGACTTTTAGTTTGGTGGGCCCATCGTCAAGTGGGGGTTAAGTGGACTCTAAGTTTGGTGGGTCCCAGTTCTAACAGCCTCTAACCCAACACACTTTAACCATTAATAATCGGACCAATTCCCAATTTTACCTAACCTAACCTAACCTAATCATCAGGATTGGGCCTCGTCCTAATGAACTCCAATCTTACTGGGGAGATGAGAGAATGGAGGAGTAAAGGGAGGAGTAAAGGGAGGTAAGAAAAATGAGAGTGAGATGGGGAACAGGGACACAGGGGAGAGGTAGAGAAAATGAGAAGGATGATGAATAAAGGGAAGTAGGATACGATGAGAGGTGTGGGAGTAAGAGGGGAAGGAGAAAGAAAGAGGTGAAAGGAAGGGGTTAAATAAAAGGCGAAAGATGGGGTTGAAAAAAGGGGAGCCACCCCCCCCCCCCCCCATCACCCCCTCTCCTGGGTTTGCCACAACCACAAGGGTGATAATTAGCGTCATGTTTTACCAGTAAGGGCACTTATCGTAGGTAGCTACACCCATAAACAATAGCCTGTTCTTGCCCCGAGAGGTGGAGTAGGAGGGTTCTCGATGAGGAGGGGGGATGAGAGGGACTCGAGTAGTATATTGTGAGAGGCGAAGTAATAATAATAATAATAATAATAATAATAATAATAATAATAATAATAATAATAATAACAAAAAACCTGACAATACGGAACACAACACACGTATAGAGTAACACTACAGTACTGCCAGGTGCGCGTGTCACCCACTGCGTGTCATGCCTCCATTTAGACCCCAGTAATGGACAAGCACTATTTATATTTCATACAATAATTGGTCTGGTATCACTGTTTACGAGTCGTTTAACTGCCGTATTTACCTGATGTCTCTATTAACTGTTAACTAAAAAAAAAAAAATCCTTTCCAGCTACGTGTTATTTTGGTTAAAAGGTCGTTCGCTGGAATTTGATATGACTTGATAAATTGTATGTTCAGCCAAGTGTACTGTATGTGATGTATTATTGATATAAGGACACGTCACAACTACAACAACAACAACTACGACTCATACAATACTAAAATAACATTAATATAAACCATAATAATAATAATAATAATAATAATAATAATAATAATAATAATAATAGCATACTAAAAATGATGATGAAACAACAATGCAACAACTACAACATCAATAATAATACAATAATAACAACAACAACGACAACAACACCAACACCAACAATAATAATAATAGCAATAATCATCACAACTACATTAACAATAACAATAATAATAATAATAATAATAATAATAATCATCATCATCACAATATAGCATCACCCAGGGTCATTGCTGCTATAAAAGTGGGTCTTATGAAGATCCTGAAATTGCACAGCTTGCAACATTCAAGTGCAATTCGTGAATACCCAATTACCCAGATGTACAGCGACACAGTAATTTGCAATTCCCTTAGACACGAGTACCTCCGCCTGACGAATATAAACGCCAACACGAGCGTTAACTTAAAACATAACTATTTTCAAACAAAGGCTGGGAAGGAGAAGGAGGAGGAGGAGAGATAGAGAGAGAAAGAGAAAAACAGCAAGTGGGTAGGAAGGAAAAATAAAGAGAGAGAGAGAGAGAGAGAGAGAGAGAGAGAGAGAGAGAGACGAACACACGACCAAAAACTGACAACATGGAAGGGACAAAAACCAAATAAAAGAGGAGAAAAGATAAATAAGAGACAAACTGGGCAGTGAGATGAATAGACGAACAGGAGGAGACATGACGAGGGAGGAAGATTCGTGGAAGAGAACGAAGATTTAATTAATGATAAAGATCTAATCAGTACGAGAAATTGCGATAGGAAAAACCAGTGTGTGTGTGTGCGTGTGTGTGTGTGTGTGTAAAAGAAGGTTAGAAGTTAATGTTCTGTAACTCTGTATAACACCCTGGTTAGAGAGAGAGTCTTACCTGTTTAACCTCCAGGTAACCTCTCTTAACTTTGCCTCTGTAACCTCACGTGTCCAGACTAACCTCCCTCATAACCTCTCATGCCTCTCTACGATACTTCGCACTGTCAAAATCGTTGTTATCGTCGTTTGTTTATGTCCCAACGATCCCACCCTCCTTCCTCCCCCCCCATCCCCTCCCTCACTCCTTCTCCCCCCACCTACCCCTTCTTCCCTTCTTCTCTTCCTCCCTCCATTTCTCACTCCTTCTCTTCCTCCCTCCATCTCCCCTTCTCTTCTTTCCCCCCCCTTCTCTTCATCCCTCCACCTTACCCTCCCCTCCCTCCCTCCTTCTCTTCATCCCTCCACTTATCATCCCATCCATCCCTCCCTCCTTCTCTTCCTCCCTCCACCTCCCCGTTCATCCCCTCCCTCACTCCCTCACAGCATGAACGTCAAACTCGACCAAATTATGAACTCCGTAACTCGTATCGATCCGTCCAGCCCAGAGACAAGTTATGACCCGTGAACCTGTTGTGTTTAGTCTTTCAGAAGAAAAAAAATACCTAATAATACCTACATAGATACATTTTTTTTAGTAAGGTTAGGTTAGGTTAGGTTAGGTTAGGTTAAGGTTAGGTTAGGTTAAGGTTAGGTTTAGTTAAGGTTAGGTTAAGGTTAGGTTAGGTTAGGTTAGGTTAAGGTTAGGTTAGGTTAAGGTTAAGGTTAGGTTAGGTTAGGTTAAGGTTAGGTTTAGTTAAGGTTAGGTTACGTTAAGTTTAGATAAGATAAGGTTAGGTTAATTTTAGGTAAGATAAGGTTAGGTTAAGTTACTGTAGCATAAGTTACATAATATTAGGTTAGGTTAGGTTAGTTCTTCGTTGAAATAGAAAAAAAAAACACAGGTGAATTTTCAATTAAAACAAGAGACTCGTGGTTAAGTAAGTAAAAAAAAAAAACTCATAACAGGTAAGTAACTAATTAAAGCAGATACGCCGCCAACCAAGGTAAAATACAAAGGTGAGTAGATAAGAATAAATACTGGTGAGCAATTAGGTAAAACAGAGGTAAGAAGCCAAACAAAATAAATTACAACACACACACACACACACACACACACACACACACACACACGTATAAGCTGCACGAGTTTATATATGAAAACCCCCCAAAAACACCTGTACCCCGGACAAAATACAGGTAATAACTAAACAAAACACAGGTACACAGCTACTGTATATAAAACACCTGTACCGCCAAACAAAGGGAAGACGTGTTTCTAGCAGAAGTTAATCAAGAGAGAATTTCAACACCTTGGCCAGGTACCATGAATTTCTGCCTAATGAGACGTCTTACTACCTGTATCTCACACAATAACAAGGTCCGCCTACTCGTATATTCAGGAGACACAGTCATAAACATAAGTGATGGATCGACTTGTTCTCCTCATATTTTTAACACCTTTTTATACACTATATATATACACACAAGGCCATCAAATAAGGATGACCAGATTCTAAATGTTTACATATATATAAATCCGGGTATTTTGTCGATTACATTGTTTAAATATATGTATTTTTCGTACTAACTTTCCTCATATATAGTTCTAAAATTTTATGATTACATATTATTTCAATAACTACTGGAACTTGTATGTTTATAATTTATTACTCAACACTGACCTTCGACCTCGCTAGAAGTAATCATTTGTTTGTCAGCCTGATATATTGTCAAACAATAATAATAATAATAATAATAATAAAATAATAATGATAATAATAATAATACTCTAAAGAAGTTATATTAAAATTCTGTCTCTTCTCCGTCACTCTGAACACACTCAAGTCAGCAGAACGCACTCTTGTTGCCCCTGTCCAAGTCTCTCGCTTCCTTCTATACCCATTTCCTGCCCATCACATGCCCACGCCTACCCTTACCCATGCCACATGACTCCATAAATCTCCCTAACTCTTATCTCTTACCCATGAATGACCACTCCTGACCCATCGACCCCTTAATCCCTCTTACCCACCCATTAACCTCTCCTTCTCACCCCTTAGCTCTTTAAAAACCTCCATTTACAACATTCATGCGCCATTAACTCTTTTAGGTTCCCCATTATACCCCTATCCACCCCTTTGCCAACATCTCATCCCACCTCCTACCCATCCTCTGACCCCTCACACCTCCCACCACCTCCTTCTACTCACACCTCACCCTCCTATCTACCTCCTGACCCTCACACCTCCCACCCTCCCCCCTCCTACCTTAACCCTCACGCCGCCTCTCCACGTTAAGTTCCCTCAGTGGACTTGCTCGGGCACCCCCCCCCCCCACCTTACCTGGCCTCACCTGGGGTAAATTGCACCCTGCTCGAGGTGACGGGAAAATACACGGTGCTTGACGCTTGTTAACACCCACAGGTGGGGGAGAGCACCGGGGGAGAGGTGAGAGCCGGGTGAGACAACCGTTGTTCAGGCGATGGAAGAGAGAGACACAGAAAGAATGTGTGAAAGAAGGAATGGAAACCTCTCTCTCTCTCTCTCTCTCTCTCTCTCTCTCTCTCACCGTGAGGACGGAGATAGTGAGAGGTGTGTGGGCAGTGACTCAAGCCAGAGGTCAAACCCAGTCCCTACCGCTAAGTACCCACGCAGCCCACCCATCCACCCACCCAACACCTCGCCCACCCACAACAAGTCTTCATCAGCCCAACATCTCCACCCACCCAACATCCCACCCACCCACCACAAGTCTTCACCAACCCGCCCACTATCACAGACCAGTTCTCTCACCACCCACTGACTACCGGTCGTCACCAGTCCGCCCACCCACCGCCACCCATCAGCTACCACAACCACCCACCAGTCACCACTCTCACCACCCACTGACTACCAGTCTTCACCAATCCGCCCACCCACCACCGGTCCATCACCCCGCCCATCCACCACCAACCACCCACCCACCCACCCGGTCAGCCCTCAAGTGTAGCCCAACGAACTAAAGTTACTCCACCTCAATAAAACAAACACACACTCACCTTCACGATGCCTTTAACAGCGACTCAACACACTAGGCCAAGATGAGACAGGTGTTAACACTTACCTGTAATGAGAGAAAATACATTACATTAAAAATCACATTTGTAAAACAGTTCATGATAATAATATTGTGTTTCATTAATACGGTCATTTACATAAGCTACATTAGTATAGTAATTAGTGTAATGTATAAATTGGTCACAACTGTCGTTTCGTTGTCAATGTGAGAGGCGTAATTATGGCAGCCGTCGTTTCGTTTTATATGCCAAGGGATTAATTATTGAGCCGTCATCTGGTTTTCTATTCTAGGGGTTATAATTAAGGCAGCGGGATACAGTAGTTAACGTGTGGTCCGTCCACCTGCCCCCACACACACCTGCTTCATCAGCTGTTCTTCACGTTGTCACCTGGTTAAATCATCTTTATTTCTCAAGCTTATTCTTCGTGTTTTTTATTTACTGTGTTATCAGGTATTTTAAGTAATTGACCTTTCATTTTCTTCTTCTTTTCACTTTCGTACGTTCTTCTTCGTCTCTTTTCTTTGTTTCACACCATTTATTCATGTTATTGTTTTTCTCATTGTCTTCTCTTCTTCAACATAGTATTCATGTATAATATTTACTATGTTATATACTAACATCATACCACACACATTATACTGGTACATAAGAAGCATCATATACATCATATAAATTTAAATATTAACTAACAGACAAAACATAAATAACAATACATTCATTAACAATATAAACATCAATATACATAATAACATACAGAAAAAACATTACATTATGCATAGTATATATAAAATACATATTACTCTACATATAATAGATCAAAATACACAATACACATTAAAATAGGTAGTAACATACGTATCATACATTAAAATACATATTATTACATAAAATACAAATTGAATGGCACTACAGGTAACAAGACCAGGATTTAATAATAATAACCACCAATGAGATAAAACAGGTAAGCATATACCCATATTTCTATTACTAGTGACCGTAACCAAGAAAATATATACCTATAATTAAACCACAAATTAAGGTAACCAGGTAAAAATACATCTAATTTAACACCAATCAGGCGAAACAGATAAGACTATAACACAAATGTAAATTATACCAAAAACGAAGGTAAATAAGATACGAAAGAACTTCATAGTCGTGTAAAGGTGAAACAGGTAAGTATGTCCTTTAAAAGAGCTCCAGCTGTGACAGAAAACGGGTAACCTCTTGACAATTATTATTCTTCGGTGTAAACAAAGGGTATTGATTGTAGTAACTTGTAGCAATCAAGGGCAATTAGCAGGTGGTGTTCTTGTAATACTACTACTACTACTACTACTACTACTATTACTACTACTACTACTACTAATAATAATAATAATTTGAATGGCTATATAAGAACATATCCTAATTTCTTCATATAAAACCACAACACTCATACACCCACAGACCACACAACACAATTTACACAACTTATCACAACACAACCTCTGCACACCTACAACACTTAGTACAACACACATTCAATCCCTACAACACTTATCGAAACACACCCACAGTCCCCGCCACACACACAGACCTACAACATACACAAACACACACACACACATATATATATACATACAAGCATACACAAATTACCTGTTTAAGACATTTAAAGCCTCTGCTAATAAGATGTTAGACCGGGAGGCCACAAATCAGGGCGCTGGTCCAGGTGTGTACAGGTGACGTTTATGACCCATCTCACCCTCCCTCACCTGTTGCCCCCCCCCCCTACCCCCTTCATCTATTACCCCATCCTTTTTACCTGTTGGTGCTCTTCTCCCCCTCACCTGTTGCCCTCCCCCTCACCTGTAGGCTCACCCTCTCACTAATAAAGTTTACACACACACACACACACACACACCATCAACCATCATCACCATACATGTCAGGCTAAAAAAAACATCTGCCACTGACCAAAGAAACATCTGCCACCTGACCGAAACAAAACATCTGCCACCTGACCAAAACAAAACATCTGCCACCAAACCAAAACAAAACATCTGCCACCTGACCAAAACAAAACATCTGCCACCTGACCAAAACAAAACATCTGCCACCTAACCAAAACAAAACATCTGCCACCTGACCAACACAAAACATCTGCCACCTGACCAACACAAAACATCTGCCACCTGACCAAAACAAAACATCTGCCACCTGACCAACACAAAACGTCTACCAAAAGTGATTGTACTGTAGTAACTTCACTTCCCTTGTGCCCTAAGATATAAGTGGGGTAAATACACTTTTATTAAGTAGACTCTGGACGAAAAGTGTAAAGTGTGACGTGCAATTTAGCTTGTGATTAGTGTCCCGTAACTTTAAGTGGCCTGGCATGCTCTCTCTCTCGCTCTCTCTCTCTCTCTCTCTCTCTCTCTCTCTCTCTCTCTCTCTCTCTCTTCTCTTTCTCGCTCATTCTATTTCTAAGTCTCATTCTCTTTCAGTTGTTCACTCTGTGTTTATCAGGTAGTTCATTCATTGTGTCTCCCACCTTCGCTAATTTTCTCTCCCTAGTTCTTCTGTTCATTCATCTCCCCATCCTTCTTTCTTTATCAGGAGAGAGAGAGAGAGAGAGAGAGAGAGAGAGAGAGAGAGAGAGAGAGAGAGAGAGAGAGAGAGAGAGAGAGAGAGCACAGGAAGTAATCAATCATCCTACAGATAAATAATAGAATAACAAAATGAAAAAAGTAAAATCAAACGAAAAGAAAAAAAAAGTAAAAAGTTGAAAGAATAATTAAGTGAATGATAAACAAAAGGAATAACCAACTGAAAAAAAATAGTAACAATGAAGAAAAAAAAATATAGCACAACAGAATAAAACTAACCATAAAAAATAACCACGAGAACTTTAACCACATCCTTCCAAACAAAGAAAAAACAATAATCACGACCAATAACAAACACTTTAACGACCGAGAAAATGACATTAATAGAAACGCAATAACATAAAAATCACGACAAAAATTCAAACCTCAATAACACCCGCCTCTTACGGTTCACATTACGGGGGGGGGGGGGGGAAGATAATTCTCTAAAACGCCTATAAATGCTGGGATTATACGTTCAGGGGAGTATAATTTCATCCCGTCTTCCCCTCACATCCTGGAGGTATATAATTATTAAAAGACCAATTTGGGAGATAATAAATCACTTTTTAATACATGTAATTATTTATTTTTATTTTATTGCATATTAAATGTGTTTTTTTTTTTGGGGGGGGGGTTAGTGGGGGAGGGGTTAGTGGGGGAGGGGTTAGTGGGGGTGTAATTTAGTAAGTATTGTCGTAAATGGTGTTTGGTTACTGTATTATTAGTCTTCATATAAAGTATTGTAGGCATGAATGATCCGAAGGTCCGCCCCTATCAGTCAAAACCTGTCTATTCAACATCCCTCCTCCTATCCATCTCTCTTATCACCACCACACTACCACTCTACCACACCACCACACCACACCATCACCGTACCACACACCACTCTACCTCATTACTCTACCACCACACCCCACCACCATCACACTACCACCACCACACCATCACCCTACCACCACACCACACCACCACCTGGCCACCATCCCGGCACTTCACCATACCCATAAACGTCACTGGTGGCAAAAATGAAATAAATCGTCTTCCTTTTATTCCTCTTCTCTTCTCTTCCTGAATTTTATCGATCTATTCCTCCTCCTCCTTTATACCCTCAGTCTTCCTCTTCATGAATTTTACCGAGTTATTCTTCCTCATTATCTTCCTCCTCTCCACCTTCCTTCCTTCTCCTACCCCTCCTTATATTCCACAGCACAGTTATATAACAATCCTACACACTCATGAAAAACACAATACACCATCACGTATTGTAAAACTTGGAAAAATAATTACAACACACAGTTATACAATACAAATTATAATTACGACAACAACAGTACATTACACTATATATACAACCAAACAATAAGAACAATAATTAAAATAAAACCATTATTTTCCATTAACAATACAGCTATACGATAAGACTAGTAATTACAATAGCCAATACTTTATAACAGAATTACACTTATACAATAAAAAATATAATGACGATAATCACATTACTTCACATTACAAACACTCTGAATTATATATTGTCTGTAATAACACGACTGGGGATAAATATATATATATAACGTATAATATTACATCTCAACTGGACGCTTATATTATATAATGATCGGGTTGTGTTATAGCAGCTAATGTTTAGATTATGCTATACTTAATATATTGCTCTATTTATATGACACGTGTATAATAAATTCCAGTTTTTGCTACGTTTATAAAATGGTAGTCACTCGATATGTGTATATATACCTAATATAACCTGATATAGCAAACATTCAGGTTATTGATATACTTAAGGCTATACACCCGAATTACGTAGATAAACAGTTCTATATATCCGACTTTCGCATATAAATAATTATGTAAACACCCGATTTACGCACATAAACAATGCTACACACCCGACTTACGTTAATATAAAAAAATCCATACATCCGACTTACGTATATAAACACCTGCTATACAACCGACTTATTTCTTTATAAAATGGTGAGGTCAAAATAGAGCATCTCGTACAGAGCATTCAGGTCGCTGCTATACTTTACATTCTGCTATACACTAGTCGTTTATTGTCTAGATTTCTATAGAGTTTACTAGTTAATATATACTGTATATACTGTAGTTCAGGTCACAACTTCCCAGGTCCATCAAACATCCCTAATTTCAGGTCCTTCCTCATCCCCTCTCTCCCAGGTCCAGGTCCCTCATCATTCCTCCCTCCCAGGTCTCTCCCATCACTCCTCCCTTCCTCCCTCCCAGGTCCAGGTCTCTCATCACTCCTCCCTCCCTCCACCCCTACCCACCTACCCTTTAAAGATTCAGGTCCCCTAGGGCGTCCATGGGGGGGAGGGGGGTAAGAGGGGGGGAGGGGGGTAAGAGGGGGGGAGGGGGGGGGGGTCCGGTGGACTAGAAAGGGCAAGAAGATCCCAAGGAGCTGTGAAGGAGGTCCCAAGGAGCTGTGGCTGCGGTAGTAACAATTAACACAGCCTCCACAGCCTGCATACTGTCTAGCTGGGGTAGTGCAACTTTTCTTATCATCCTCACCATCAACTTACCCGGGCGAGGGTGGGGGACAACACAGCGCTAACCCACAGCCTCCTCTTCCTCCTCCTCTCTCAGATGGTCAAAAATCCTTCTGATCTCAAGGGGGAAGATCGACTCTACGTACATCCCGGAAAAACTCAATTCTCACTCCCTACCACCACTACCTACCTCCTGCAGTATGGTGGTTCCAGGAGCTCTCTCTCTCTCTCTCTCTCTCACCGCTGCTGAAAGATCACTACCAACCCGTCATCATTGCCAGAACGATATTTTGCAGCACCAATGATTTTTATTCAACGCCTCTCTCCCTCTTATCTCCAACGGAAACCCAATCTGGTAACACTGCTAGAGGGGCTTTATTTTTATCTAAAGCCGCAATTATTTTGTGTTTTTTTTTTTGTTTCGGTGTGTTATGTTTGTGTTCTCTAATAGTTTCAGGGGAGAATTAGCCATTGTTTATGGTAGTCCCAGGCCAGAATTAAGCAATGTTTACTTTGAAATATAACATCGTTACATCGCTATCAACACAGAAATATTATTCAACGCCTTTCTTTATCTACAAACAAGAACTCAATCTAGTAAATACTCCCAGAGGCTTTTGTTTTTTGTTTAAAGAGCCTCAGCGGCCGGCAGTTTTGTTAATTCTGTGTTTACAAACAATTCCAGGGTAGTAACAGATGATGTTTACCTCTCAGATATAACACCTAACCTAACCTAACCTAACACCTCCAAATGTCTATATTTTAGTGGTTTATTCAACACCTATTGTTGATCTATAAAGACTCCTGCTTAGGTAACAGTGCTTGAAGCTCTTTTTAAAAAGGAGTCTTATATATCGAACTTAAGTTAAGCTCTCCCCAAAAAGAGCCTCAGAGACTGACCTTAAGTTAAGTTATATTTAAAAAGCGTCTATTAATCTGATCACAAGTTAATCTCTATTTAAAGTCTTACATCCCGATCTAAAGCTCTATTTCAGAATTAACGTTAATTTATACCTTATTGAGAGAGAGAGAGAGAGAGAGAGAGAGAGAGTATTAAATATAACTCACTTTAACAATACAACCCTCCACGCCGCCATCTTGGTTCCCGTTAAGTCCCCCCGGGGTTGGCTAACAAGATCCTGCCTCTGATACAAAGCTGCGTTGGCGGCGGCGCTCTTTGCTGGCCCAGAAGTGGTGAACCCGCAAAGTGGCGATCATTGGGCCTTCAATACCCATCCTCTCACCCGATTGGTTCGTTGATACGTACGTCTTCGCACCTGATTGGCTGGCTGATTCTTAAAACGATTTGTTATTGGTGGGGTTAATGCTCTTTGCACCTGATTGGTTAGTTGATGTGTACGTCTTCGCACCTGATTGGCTCGCTGATACGTAAAACGGTTTGTTATTGGTGAAGCTACTGCTGTTTGCACCTGATTGGTGATTGTTATAAGAGACCGTCTGGTATTGGTGGGAGTTAATACTCTTGGTTCCTGATTGGTTGGTTTATATGATAAGAGGCTTCCCATTGGTGGAGGATATTTTTCCTGACACCTTGTTGGCTGAATGATGAAAGAGACAGGTTGTTATTGGTGGGGCTATATTTCCCCAGACCATATTGGCTGATTGATATAAGAGACGTCTTGTTATTGGTGGGGGGTTATATATCCTGAAACCTGATTGGTTTGTTCATATTCAAGGCAGTTTCCATTGGCTGGTCATTGTTCCTCACACCTGATTGGTTCATTTACGTCGGATTAACGTTCCCCACACGTCATTGGTTGAGGGATAAACAACCTGCTCCCTCATTGGCCGGTCAATATATTCCTCAATTCTGATTGGTTGGTTATTCACTACCTGGTCTGTCATTGGTTGGTTAATATATACGGAGGCTTGTGAATGGATAACGTAAAATTGAGATGAGAGAGAGAGAGAGAGAGAGAGAGAGAGAGAGAGAGAGAGAGAGAGAGAGAGAGAGAGAGAGAGAGAGTAGCAGCCAATAAATAGAATCTCACAACTCAGCTAGAGGGGTGAGGGGTGAGGAGAGGGGCAGAGAAGGAGTGGTGGGAGAAGCGACGGGTAGAGAGGAAGGTATCGTGTAGGGAGAGTGAGTGTTGAGAGAGGCTGCAGGGAGAGGGAGACATAAAGGAAAGAGAGGTAGGAAGGAGAGAGAGGCAGCAGGCAGAGGGAGGTAACAGGCAAAGGGAGGTATGAGGCAGGGGGAGGTAACAGGCAAAGGGAGAGAGAGGTATCAGGGAGACGGAGGTGGCATTGAGAGGGAGGTATGAGGGAGGGCTGTGTTGATGTACCAAGACTAAGATTCCTAAGATAGAGGATCGTTCACCTACCCGGAGGAGAGGAGGAGGGAGGAGGAGGAGGAGGAGGAAGAGGAGGAGGAGGAGGAGGAGGAGGAGGAGGAGGAGGAGGGGAGGAGGATGAGGAGAGGAGGAGGAGGAGAGGGGGGAGGAGGAGGAGGAGGAGGAACAGGAGGAGGGGAGGAGGAGGAGGAGGAGAGGAGAGGAGAGGAGGAGGGGAGGAGGAGGAGGAGGAGGAGGAGGAGGAGTCGATCTGAAGGGACAGGTAAGGGAGACAAAAGTGACCAAAATCATCACTGAATCTTGATATATTGCGTGTGGCGCCAAAATTACCCTGAGACTCTACCTAAACCAGATACCATTACTATTATTATTTTAATATGTTTCTTCACGCTGCTCATATATCTTCCTTAAATTACCCCCCCCCCCCCCGTCTCTGTATGCATGTTCAAGCACAAGCAGACACAGGTAGGCAAGCAAGATGGTGTGTGTGTGTGCGTGCGTGTGTGTTTGTGTGTGTGACGCGGCCACATGCAAGACGTCAGGCCGGAGTGTGAATCAACAGGTAGAAGCAACAATCAAGGTGTCCGGTTGTCCAGGTGTTATCGGCCCCCACAATCTTATCTCCTCCAGTACTGCCTGAATCATCCCATCTCATACCCTCACAACACCTTAATTGATTCTACCTGCGGGGGGGGGGTGGGGGGGGCAGTCGTTGAATGGATGCCTAAATAACTCACCTGCGCATGTACGTAAAAAATAACTTACCTGAGCGCGTGTTTACAAATAACTCAACTGAGCCATTATTATCGCCCCATGTAACTCACCTAAGAAACTACTAACAAAATAGCTCACCAGAAGTGTATTTTCACCATAATGTAACTCCACAATATTTTAATATAAATACACTTAATAAACTAATTACTTCGGTATTAACCAAACTCCGTAATTCCCCTCCAATATGCCCCACCTGATCACGTACTCACAAAATCGTTAAGCCACGCAATTATTTTCAAATTAATTCACCTGGCCAGGGAAAAAAACAAACCTTAATTGGCCAGTTGCTTATTAAATAACTTTCATTCGCGAGTTGTTTTCACCACAACTGAACAGCTGCACAAACTTTTATTTCCGCTGCTATAAACTTCATTATCAATCTGAATATTCATGTGGATTTTTATATTAACAGGAGAAATGTGCCAATATTACGTCCACCTCATTCCAGGTTTGGTTTATTTTAGTTAATATATTGTGACATTTTATATTCCTTAGAAGGTTCAATTAATAATAATAATAATAATAATAATAATAATAATAATAATAATAATAATAATAATAATAATAACAATAAAATACACTTGTACTAATAAAAAAAAACACCAATACAAAGCTTCCAACAGTCTCGTAACCGAAATGCAAATGTAATTATGATGTAATTATGAAAATATTTACAGGACGAACACGAAAAAGAACGAAAAATCAATACCCCCAAAAATTCTTAATAAACGTGTATATTTTTCCATGGACCCAAAAGGCGAACAAAGACACATATGCAAAAATTCCCTTTATGAAGAGATGTGCATGACCAGGCGCCTCACTATGTACTCTGACCTACCGGGTGAGGCCATGGGGAGAGGGGGGAGGAAGGGTGTGGAGGGAGAGGAAGGATGGGAAGAGAGGGAGAAGAGGGTTGGAAAAGGAGGGGGAGGAGGATTATGAGAAAAGGGAGGGGAAAAGTGAGGATTATAAAAGGATGGGGAGAAGGGGAGGAAGGGAGAAGATGAGAAAGGAGAGGAGGAGGTGGTGAGATGGTGAATGATGGGAAAGGAGTTAGTGTGGAGGGAAAGATGATGAGAAGAGAAGAGGAGGAAAGGAATTAGGGAAGATTAGGAGACAGATGGAGGGGAGAGAAGGAGGAGGAGGAGGAGAGGTGGTGGATGATAGGGAACGATTTAGCGTAGAAGGGAAGATCGAAGAAGAAAAAAGAGGGAAATATAGCAGGAGGAAGAGTAGGTGGAAAAAATGAAAGGAGACGGCCGAAGGGAGAAGGAAAGGGCAGAAGAGCATACCGAGTGAGGAGAGAGAGAGAGAGAGAGAGAGAGAGAGAGAGAGAGAGAGAGAGAGATAGGTTCAATACCCACCCTTCATTGTCCTAGATAAAAAAAAATAAATAAAATGACTTTACAGACATCAATAAGCTGTGCTAATAGAAGCCAGCAGCTCACAATGGCCACAGCTAAATGGCTTGCTTAAGAGCTAGACTAACACCTTGAATGGACACTCAACTCGACCTTCTTGCTCCTTGTGGGATAACACTCTATTGGACCAGTAGGGGCTCTTAAAGATATTGAAGGCTGACGTCATTAGCGTTCAACACAGAGGCTACACTGGGAAAAAAAAAAGGTCAGTCTTCGGGGGAGGGAATGTTTGTCTTCACGTCCAAAAGCTTTTTACAAAACTCATGCCTCACTTGTAGTATTTAATGCCTTCTCTCATACTAATATTTAACTCCCAAAGGTCCTTCTTATCATGCTTGTGTGTTTTTTAATTATAGCGTTCAACACGGAGGCTACACTGGGAGGAGAAAAAAAAAAAGTCGGTCTAGGATAAATATTTATCTTCACGTCCAAAAGCTTTTACAAGACTCATCCTTCACTTGTGGTATCTAATGTCTCAGTCGGGATACTACTTCACCTCATGGACTTATCCTTCTACGCTCATTTGATCATCTTGGTGTGCCCTTTAATCCTTCTAATGCTTTTCTTTAATCATTCTATTGTTTTGCAAATTAACCTAATGTTTATAAAATCATTCTCGTGCTTTTTTTTAACCACAAATCCCTTTTACTTGTCTTAATGTTCACCAATTATTCTAATTTCTTTTCGTAAATCGCGTTCATTTTCTAACTCGTCTTTTATTAGTATTCTTATTGTGTTTTAATACTTGTTTTTTTTAATCATACTCAAAACAACGCGTACATCCTGCCTGTTTGTTTTATTCATCATTAAACCTTTTTCAAACACCCACATAAGTTTTCAGATCATTAATCATGTTTTTTTTTTTTTCATCCATTCACAAAGCGTAGCGTCCGAACACAAACTAAAACACATATATACAACGTTACAGACCGACACACATACACATCAACATATATATTCGGTACAGTAAATATTAATACACAGAGGAAAATATATATAGATTATTATCCGTCGGGTTTATCGTATAGTTATAAGAATACCTCAATAAACATCTTGCGTATTGCTACACCAGTTTGTATACATACCAGAGGCCGGACACGCGTAACGATGCCACTCCGTGATAGTTGGCAACGTCGAATTGCCACGTAGGGCGAGTTAAAGAGAGGAGGGAGAGTGGCAACATGGTATGGCGACAGAGAAGAGAGGCAAGAGGGGGAGGTAGTATGTGGTATCGTTGTATGGCAAGGTACATTAGAAGGGGAGAGGAAGGAGAACGTTTGGCAACACTGCGTACTGAATGTAAACAGAGCATGGAGGATTAGACGATGGAGGTGGGGGGTCATGGAGGATTGAAAAGTGGAGGCAGATCATGGAGGACTGAACAGCAGAGACAGACCATCCTAACAGACAGGTATGCACGAGAGACAGACCATCCTAACAGACAGGTATGCACGAGAGACAGACCATCCTAACAGACAAGAAGACAGACAGACAGGGGCGCACGTGAGACAGACAGAAGCACACGTGTAATCACTAACCTGATCACTATTTGCTTTTCACTTGTACCGGTGATGGTATCGACCCGAACGAGAAGGAGCAGGTGGTGATTACGTAGTTTATTGATGGATATCCCGGTAGTTAGGACACCATTGGACACGTCTCACCAATATACCATCTCTGGTCTTGGCTACCGTGGACAACAGAGTGAAACGTGCTTCTTCTTTTATCTATATGAGTTATTATCCCCACCCCCCCCTCCCCTCTCTCTCTCTCTCTCTCAGGTATAACCAAATAAAACAAAAAAATTACACACACACACACACACACACACACCTGAGGTACAATAGACGAGATCACCTGACAACAGCACCAAGACACACCGCCTCGTTCAACACGGACCGCAACCATACGTAACCTAACCATCTTAACCTAACCCTACCATCTTAACCTAACATAACCTAACCATCTTAACCTAATCTAACCTCACCATCTTAACCTAACCTAGCCAGTCTCCTCAACGCCCGTCGTCCAGTTCTTGCCAATGGGGGCCGCTAGCGACTTGGTTATCGGCGGTAAGATCGTTAAATGTTACGGAGGAAATGATCACTTAGTTTTTGTCTGTCTGTCTGTTCGTTTTATTTATTTTTTTATGTCTATGTCTGGTTTTGTGTGTGTGTGTGTGTTTGTGTGTGTGTGTGTGTGTGTTTGTGTGTGTGTGTGTGTGTGTGTGTGTGTTGTGTGTGTGTGTGTGTGTGTTTGTGTGTGTGTTTGTGTGTGTGTGTGTGTGTGTGTGTGTACCAGTGCAAGTCCAACAAATAACTAGTACAAGTCAAACACACAAACGGTACAGGTCCAACAAAGTCCCATGCCATTCACGACGCAGCAGAACCCACGTCTATCCGGGTACAACACACGCACTATGACGTCACCTGGTTGCCTGCCACTCACAAGTCTCATCCTACACGTGATATTCTTATCATTATTATTACCTAATCCATAACCTAACCTAATGCTATACTTAACCTGTCCTAACCTAATCCTAGACTTAACCTAATCCTTGAAATACCCTAAACCTAATCCTATACTCAAAATAACTTAACCAAATTCTAAACTTACTCTATTCTAATCCATAATCGCCACCACAACAACCACAATCAATACCACAACCAACACCACCACCAAAGCCACCATCACCACGACCATCATCACAACCACCACCACCACCACCACCAAAATCACCACTACTACCACCACCACCACAACCACCACCACCAAGAGATATTCCCAAAAAACTTCCCTGACCTTAAATACGCCAAACAATCGCCTTTATTGACCTCTTGAGTCCTTAAGATAGAAAACAAACCCTCACTTGACCTCAAATTCCCTCATAAACAACATCTCACAACCTCGCGAATTGCCTCATAGTGTCTCGTTATGTAAGAGATGGAAGGGGGGGAGAGGGGAGGGAGTGAGGGAGGTAAGGGAGGAGGAGGAGGATAAGAAGGAGAGGGTGCAGAGAGAAAGGGAAGGAGAGGGAGGAAAGGGAGGAGAGGAAGGAGAGGAAAGATAGGGAGGAGTCGGAAGTGAAGAAAGAAGAAGGAGCGTGAAGAGAGGGAAGAGAGAGGGGATTTAGGGAGGGGAGAGAAGAGAGGGGAGAGGGAGGAGAGGGATGAGTGATGAGGGAAGAGAAGGAAGAGAGAGGAAGGAGAGGGTTTTATTTTTTCCACATGTTCCAAACCTTTAACCATGACACACGATCACCATGCAAAATATGGTCTATAAAAGAGGATCTATGAATGAGAAAATGTCAGTAATCGGGACAGGTGAAATGGTCCGAGATGGCTGGTTGGCCTGGACGAGTTAGGTGGTGTGGGGACGTAGGGGTCAAGTGATGCTCTCTCTCTCTCTCTCTCTCTCTCTCTCTCTCTCTCTCTCCAGGTCTTGACTGTTAATTATCCTCACACTGCAATGCCCAAAATACCTAGCATGACGTCACATAAACACACCTGATGCTGAGTGTTTGTAAATAACCACATCTAGTTCTGAGGGTTAGTATATAGTCAGACCTGGTTCTGTGAGTTGGTACAGAGCCATACGTGGCCCTGAGAGTTTGCATTCGACCAAACCCGGCCCTGAGAGTTTGTTTCACAGGAATTCCCTCGCGTGACGTCATTAAAAACAAACCTGGTCGTGACTGTTTTGTTTCCAGTGGACTCGTGGCGGTGAAGAGTGCCAATACCTACACTTATGGCTGTCCACTTACCATTGAGCTGTGACTGGCCGGTGTTATTCCAGCGATGGCCGGGGTACTATTACTTGTGTATACGAGCACACGCACATAAACACCAGGGACAACACGTACACACTCACGTGCATACACACACATACTCACGCACGCACACACATTGAACATCGAAGTTAATTTATGTACTCACACACACACACACACATACACACACACACACACACAACTACTATGAATTCGTCTAGCTTATTAGACCCGTGAGTGAAATAACTTAACCTCTACAGAACGATGTCTTAACCCTTTAAACACGAAGACAAATTACCTTGAGTATAATAATAATGTACTAAAGAGTTTAAATCATAGGACTCAAGGGCTCAAGCCATAGTACTCAAGGGTTTAAACCATAACACTCAAGGGGTTAATTCATCGCAATCAAGGGGTTAAACCAACGAAAAAACCTGTATATTTCCATTGTCGAGACTGCGAGAATAAACCACCTGAATCACCTGAGCCGTAATCCGTCACACAGGTGAGTCTGGCCACCTGGCACTCTAACCACCTGATCGATTACAGAGTCACAAGGTAATTCATTGGCGCGAAAATGCAAGCCATTGATTGGCCATCAGTAACGCTAACTGGCCTATCACGTCGCTGTTATTAACGAGGACCTATCAGGGTGAAGTATTGCTCACCCAACCTCGCTTTAGCTGGCCAATGGGCGATCAAAACAGAAGGGACAGGCTAACGACCTAACGACGATGGTAATAAATTATGTGTTGAAACTGAACTTATTGTGTAATGGTTAGGACGTAATGGTAAAATTGTAAGGCAATTAATATCTTATCAGGTTATTACACTGTTCATAACTGCTCTCACATAATTATACCCAAACTAACGACAACAACAACTACGACGACGACGACAATCATATCGTCGTTTATGGTCTTGGCGACAGAATAAATCATCGTTCATCGGGCAACACCCAATCAGTAATGAATGATTCGCCTAATCACACGTACCAACAAAATACGAATTGCAGTGCGCTAAGCTGTGTTCCACTAATCAAGCTCAACCAATCACGCTCGACAAATCGACTGTTCTCTCCAATCACCTTGCAGACAACAGACCGACAAATCGTTAATCACCTCAACAACAAACAAGACGTGTACGAACATGGAGAAAAAGTGACGTAATTTTTTCCCATAAACTCATGTATATACAATCCAATCCTGAGTCCTAACCTCACAAAGGCTGATACACTAAACCTCCTTCCTAGCTAGAAATATAAAAACCCACTTAACTACTTAACTTAAACTAAAACATACATATAACATCCAAAAAAAATGATAAATAAAGGGCAACATCACTATTTCATTGCGAATTTATTGGTGCGTCAATTTTTACATAATTTTTTTTATTTGCGTAAACGAAAATTTCTGTCAGGTATTACACGAGAATAAACACCGAGCATTGTATGGATATTTTTAAATTTTTTTACATATTTTTGAGTTGATGTTTAATACGTATTTTAGCATATAGTTCATACTTAGTGCACATTCTAGAGTATTTCTACTAAGTATTTTTGGTACTGTCGTATATCTGCATATTATTAAATGTTCTCTTTGAAGGTAAACGATAGCTGGCGTCAGGTGTTCGCTGGGATAATTTCAACGCGGAGCAGATGGTGATCCTGACATCCTCTATAATGGTGAACCTTTACGCTGACACGCATACATGACCACAGGCTAATTTACGCATAATGACGCACATTGAAACAGGAGAACCCTTTGTTAAGACGCATACGCACACCATCATGATTTAATGCTGCGACCACAAGATGTTCTATAAGTACCCGGGCGCACAATGACAGGGAGGGAGAGATGTTACGCATTATGTTCCGATCACCGCAACACTCCCGCGGTAATTTAAGCATTACAGGGTGACCCCCTCCACTGATAAGCATAAGCACTTGTACAGCGAATCATCTTGCTCTGACTGCTATACACCCAACACACACCACACTACAACATACCACACCACACAAACCACACCATACCATAACCACACCATACCATAACCACACCACACATCACCATACCACACCCACACACACCCACCCACACACCACACACACACACCCATCATCATTTTCCACCAATTTCCTCCCGAAACTAACCGAATGAACAGGAGCAGAAGACGAAGGCAAATAAATTACATGAACAGGCGAGAGAGGCGAAGGTGGAAGAGGAGAAAAAATCAATTTCACCATCCGAAACAAATTGAATATACGAGCACAAGAGAAGATGGCGAATAAATTATAAGAATTGACAAAAGAATAGAATTTAACACAGGGAAAAAAATAAGCGTTTCCATTCTAAATAAAGCGAATAAATAGAAACGAGATAACAAGGTGAATAAATTAGAAGAATAGACAGACGAGAAAAAAAAAAAAACCCACGAAACGAATGCAAATAAATTAGAGATTTATAAAAGATATTAATACGAACGGGGGAAAAAATGGCGTTTCTATTCAAAGAAAATCGAATAAATGGGTACAGAAGACGAAGGCAAATAAACTATTGGAATAAGCAAGAGATAACAAAGGAACCAGCAAAAACAAAAGCAAAACTTAATTAAATAAATATGCAAGTGAAAAAAAAACAATCATCTTATCTGAAACAAACTGAATAAACAAAAAACCAGGAGACGGAAACAAATAAATTACAAGAATAAACATACAAGTAAAAAAAAATACAAAAAAATTGAAATAAAATAAAAAAGGAAATAACAAGAAAAAAAAATTAACACCCACCTAAAAACATCATCCGAAATAAACCGAATAAACGGAAGAAAGAGACGATGACAAATAAATTAGAAAAATAGTGGGAATAAATCAAGGAAGGAGGGTAGAAGTTAACGCCTCCAGAATGAACACTTCCACTCAGATTGGCGTAAAATTGCGCTGGTCTCTGGGAGTCCCACCTGATAAATCTTTTGACGGTGTAACACGATAATTACTGCAGTGATAACGCGAGGCCCACCACCACAGGTAATGGTGGTAGTTGTGGTAGTGTGGTGGAGGTAGTGGTGATAGTGTAGTGGTGGTAGTTGTGGTAGTGTGTTGGTGTGGTGTAGGTTGTGGTACTCTTGGTGACAGTGGTGGTAGAATGGTGTTGGTAGTGTGGTGGTACAGATTTGATGGTATGGTGACAGTGGTGATAATTGTGGTAGTGTGGTGGTGGTGGTGATAGTTGTGGTAGTGTGGTGGTGATGATGGCAGTTGTGGTAGTGTGGTGGTGATGATGGCAGTTGTGGTAGTGTGGAGGTGTGATGGGGGAAGTGGTACTCTTGGTGGTAGGTAGTCTATTGAGAGAGAGAGAGAGAGAGAGAGAGAGAGAGAGAGAGAGAGAGAGAGAGAGAGAGAGAGAGAGAGAGAGAGACTAATTGCCAAGTAATTAAATGCTTCAGGAGTACTAATCACGGTTTACAGTCATTCAGTCAAGATTATAGACATTTTCACCTGATTAAACCGGTAATAAAAATAGCTCACACTACATTAAGAATTA
>CAUDMG010000173.1:1127500-1192500 GCA_958450375.1 Homarus gammarus
CCCTAATAAATCCCCTAACCTGACCTAACCTAACCTGACCTAACCTAACCTAACCCTAATCACAATACCATACTATACTGTTATCATTAAGTTTTGATAAGTTGCACCTGTCCTTTCTGTTCAAATAACAACAATTAACCAAAAAAAACAAAAAAAAAAACAGCACATCTGGAGTCTGTTACCTGTCATAGTGTGTTTATATTTCCCGTTTGGTTCGGTGTAACGGATACTTAAATCACACATAATGTTTAATGTACTGAAAGAAAAACAAAGATGGACCAGTTTTTTTTTTCCCTTTCTCCCTGTCATCGTCTTTTCCTGAGGGATTAAATAAAAAAAAAAAAAAAGAGAGAGAGAGGAAAATTGGTCTTTCAGTCTTTCGTGTTCAGCTACTTATTACAGAATGAGATTTTGGTAATTTGATGTTTATTTTTTAAGTCGTGTTTGTTGTTGCTTTTTTGTAATCCGTGTATAGATTGTTTGATCAGGTCTGGTTTTGTCTATCATTTAGTTTACGAGTTATTGGGCAAGTCTCTCTCTCTCTCTCTCTCTCTCTCTCTCTCTCTCTCTCTCTCTACACGTGGACAATAGACGCATTGGTTCCTTCACCCAACGGAGAAATAAAAAATACCCAAATTATTACCGTCTTCAAGATATCAAACACTGCCCGGGTTAAGTCACCGCCGTGTTACTTCAATTACACGGGATCCTTTGAGATGCCTGAGGGACGTGCTGCCTCCTCGTCACCTGCAACACGCCATTACCCAGACGACGAATTGAATATCCTGTGCAACGAGCGGGTTTACCATTGCAATACCTTCGGCAACACGCAGACTTATCATTAGAATATCCTAAGCAACGTAAGACTTACCCTGACGTTGATTGCAATATCCTCTGCCAACACAAGGACTTAACAAGACGATAATTGCAGTATCCTGTGCAACAAGTGGACTAACTTCGACGATGGTTGCAATATTGTATGCAACACACAGACTTGCCAGGATGATGATTGCAATATCCCATGCAATAGGAGGACTTACCCAGACGATTAATTTCAATATCCTAAAGTAATTCCCTGACGATAATTGCAATGTCCTGTGCAACAAAAATAAATACCAGACGATAAATGCAACATCCTGTGGGTAGGTTTGCAATCACAAGCTTCGTAAACAATTCTAAATATCCAATCACATCCTAAATATAATTGCCAATCACATACTATAAAGAAACCAATTCCCCATCCCGTTCAATGTGTTTAGGCAAAAATATAATCCTCCAAACATGTGCTTTCCAATCATACACTCTTCGGAAGGGCCTCCAATTCTTCCAATCCCACACTTTAGACAAGACACCAATCCCTCAAATCATACGCCCTACACTTGAATTTCAATCCCTCCAATCACACGCTTCGAACGAACCTCTAATCCCCCAACCAATCACACGAATCGGACTTCCCTTACCTAATAGTGACCTCCAGAAAATCCAAAACAATCATCCCCGTTTTCTGTTCACGGGTGGTCGGTCTTGACTGGGGTAACTATAACATTTCCCTCGGGGTGAGAACATCATGCGCAATAGTCTCTCTTTCTCTCTATCTTTTGTTCTCTTATTATGACGGCACGATCTTTGAGGGTGCATGCGGCCGTCAGCTGCTTGACTGTGTCTCTAGGGGTCGTGAAAAAGAAGCAAAGTTGACCAGGAGAGATCGGTATTCATCGTGGCAGCCGTCGCGAATTTGGGTTGCAGGTATTAATGATGATACCCAAAAAAATAATAATAGTGGGTGGTCGGAGATGGTACACAAAGGGGTAGGAATATGTGATTATGTACCTTTATCAATTATAAAATGGGTTAGAGAAGTGGTTGTTAACGTAGGGGGTGGGGGGGGAGGCGGGGGGGGAGAGAAGGGCAGGGGGCGTTATCTTTTAGGTGGGGTGTAAAGGTTTGAACATATAACTGATTCTAAATACATATTCCCACTGATATAAAATAAGGATTCCAACAATACCTCGGCATTCAGTAACCTCAATATTAATTTCTGTAGTATTATAGATGTCATTCTTTTCCAGCGGTTCCCCCACGAGGTATAATGTGACATGTTTTTGAGATAAATAAGAAGAAATAAAGATTTAAATAATGAAAAATGAGATATAAAAGCATTGCCCGTGTGTAAATGGGAGGGGGGGGGGGTGGAGGGGGGAGGTGTCCTAATGTATTTTATGCACTTAAGGTACAGCTACATATACAGTGGCCGCCCAATCCAACCCCTTCTCATGTCAATCCCTGTCAACTGAACCCCTGCTAACCCAACTCCTGGCAACTGAGGTAATTTGGGTCAATTACCTACTTTAAATAACTAACCAACCCCTCCCCCCCCCCCCCTTAAATTTTACGTAATAAAAGCCTTAAATAAGTAGCTGATGCCTGTGTTGTGGGCCGGGGGGGGGGGGGGAGGTCATGCTGGCTACACCCAACACCTGTATACACTAAGTGCAAGGCAATGTTACTACTGTCTGACTGTGTCTCCCTAATGCTTCCTGTAACCTAAAGAGGAGCTGGGGGAATCCTTCAAAAAGTGGAGGAGGAAGAGGAGGTAGAAGAGGAGGAGGAGGAGGAAGAGGAGGAGGAGGAGGAGGAGGAGGAGGAGGAGGAGTTCACTTAAATCCAGAGGCACTGAGGAGTGTTAGCATTAGGTCAATACAAACAGACTCAATAAATCGCCTTTCCTCCCTCTCCTTCTTTCTCCTTCCCATTCCTCTTCTTCCTCCTCCCTCATCCTTCTCCCTCTCTATCCCACCTCCTGTCCAGTACCTGTCTGAAGCCCACACCAGGTACACCAACAGACTACACCTTCCTTCTTCTTCTTCTTACTCCTCCTCCTTCTTTCTTTCTTATCCTCCTATATTGTTTACTCCTCCTCTCTTCTTCTTCACCCCCTTTCAGATTTTATCATTCTAACTCTCACCTCCTTCTTCCTTTATCTTCTAATCGTCTATTCTTTCCTCCTATTCTCCCTCATCATCATCATCTCCCGACCTCCTCCTCCACCTTCCTCGTCCTCCTCTTCATCTCCCGACCTCCTCCTCCACCTTCCTCTTCATCTCCCGACCTCCTCCCCACCCACCACGCCCTGTACTTTTGTGCCATTAAACAGTCAACACAGATCAAACTCGGTGCTGACCCCTTCACCATGATGACACAGTGAGGTCATCGTACTCAAGCAAGCAAGCAAGCAGGGGAACTTAGTGAGTGCTTGAACGATTTTAGAGGTGATTTTTGTAGTCTTAAGAGGTTCAACGTACTCAAGCAAGCAAAGCAAGTAAGAGAACTCAATATGTGCTTGGAAGAGTTTAAGTAATAGTTTTGTAGTCTCAAGAGGTTCAGATGCTATGTTTTATGGGGTTTAAACGTTGTGTTGTAAAGAGGGGTTCATATATAGTATCTAAAGGGATTGACCATTTTAAGGGGTTCAGCTTGACACCCCTCCTCCTCCTCCCACCATCTTCCCCTCTCCTCACAGCCTCTTTACGACTCTTAAGTGGGGTGAATTTAAATGTTGCATGTTGCTCGTTGTTCGGCAGTGCAAGTTGTTGAAGAAAACAGTAGTGTGGTAAGTGTTATTTTAAAGAACTGTTGAACACAAGGCGGAGATCCATGATTTTACAATTCTGAATAAATAAATAACTAATAAATGAATAAACAAGGAGATAAAGGTACACAGAAGTAGATGTTTGTGATATATTGTTTGCCCTTGATGTTAAAAATATATAGTCATGAGTTACTGATATATAATACAAATCGGTCGAGTCTTTTAAAATGTTTGTATCAAATTACCAATTACATAAACGTTCATAGAAAATCTAAGGGAGAATTTATTTAAAAAGTGGGTACCATATATCCAATATTTCTAAAAAAAAAAAAAAATCAATAAAACGGTCAAATTAATAACAATATTCCACAATGACTCGTGCTAAAGTATAAATAAACACTTTAATATATCTGTGTAAAATTTCACATTCTTTCATAGTCACCAGCAGATGGGGTAAATGAGTCCATAAACTAGGTACAGTCGGGGTCAAAAGTTTTCTATCGCCCAAAATGAAGTCAGTTCGGAGACTCATTCACGTGACTCAGTTTCATCACGAACAGCGAACTTTTGTCCCCGACTGTACACCACACCCGAAAATCTTGACGAAAATTGCCTAAGTTTAAAAGACGTTAACAGTTCTGTGGAAAAAACAACAATAATTCACATGAACATTTACTTCAACGTAGAGACGGACGGGGAGATAAAACGAACAGAAAACGGAGTGCATGTTGTTTTAATGACTAATATAACGCGTTTAAGACACACTAAAGACATAAATACTTGTGTTTTGATGATCAACGAACTCATTAAAACAGTGTCAGTGATGCTTGAGAGAGAGAGAGAGAGAGAGAGAGAGAGAGAGAGAGAGAGAGTCTTGTCATTTTATATAAACGTATCCATGCGAAATCTGTATACATTTATCTGTGCTTGCTTGCGTTTCTGGCCATCCAAGTATGTCTGTGTTTGTCTCAACGCATGTACGAGCTATTTTAAGGAGATGAACTGGTGGTCGGTATCTCTGGGGGCCATTATACAGGAATCTATCAATAATGCATATTTTGGCCGGCCAGCGCTTTCGTAGCCGATGCTGTCTGATACGGTCATGCAAGGGAGGAGGAGGCGGCGGCTTGTTCTGGACGGCCCGAGCAACGTGCACATTCTCAAAGGACTTACCTCCTCCTCCTCCTCCTTTCTTGTGCTTTTCTCTTTCTTTTTTTAATTTTCTTTTCTTTTTTCTTTATTTTTTCTTTTCTTCTTGTTCTTCTTCCTCCTTTTACTCATTTTCTTCTTCTTCTTCTATTAACTGTAAGTGACAGCACCTTCCAAAGTGTCGTCACAAGTGTAATTTCAACGCCTTTTTAAGTCACATTTCTTCTATGGTGCAGTTTTAAGTGAGCCAGTTAGAGCACGTTCTCACATCTCCAGTTAAGGGGGAGGCTGTTGACCTTAAGTGAGCCTGTTAGATACGTTCTGACATCTTCAGTTAAATAGGAGCATATGGACCTAAAGTAATCCAGTTAGATACGTTCTGAAATCTCCAGTTAAAGGGGAGACTGTTAACCTTAAGTGAGCCAGTTAAATACGTTCTGACATCTCCAGTTACTGATAAAACAACAAAGACATTACAAGTCAAGTTAAGGACTCCCTAAGGCTCCGGGTAGGTAAGTTAGGACCAGTTAAGGGGGTAAACAACAAAAATACATTAGAGTTAAGAAGATGTGAGGCTCCGGGGTGGGTGAGGGTGAATGGGTGGGTGAGGGTGGATGGGTGAATGGGTGGGTGGGTGGGTGGGCATCATCAGGTACACACAGACACATGATGCATGAGTCTGGTTTTATCTCTGTCTAGGAAATGTTCAGGCATTTTTATCGTGGCTGAAGAGTGTCTCGCTCTCTCTCTTAACTCTCTCTCTCTCTACCTCAGTCTTTCTCCCTCTCTCTCTCTCTCTCCATCTTTCTTTCTGTTATTCTTTGTTTTGTACCCTTTTCACTGTGCGTGTTTTTAGTTTCTTTTGTTCTGTTTATGTTTTTTGTCTGTATGATTTCAGATTAGTTTTGGTTCGTATTTTCTTGTTGATTTCTCTTTTCGAAGCAAGTTATTTTTTGTGTTTTCCTATCCATTTTTTTGCTCAGTGTGTGTGTGTGTGTGTGTGTGTGTGTGTGTGTGTGTCTATCACCACACACACACACACACGAGAGCCGCTACCACCACCATTATTAACCCCCTCATTTCAACACCAGTCATCAATTTCAATTCAATCTGCCAGTCTGTCTGTGCGATCACTCCCACGATAGTTCACTCGCCAGGAATGGACCAATGAGCGACCCCCTTCCATTAATTCATAACTGTCTCGTCCATTAACTACCCAACGAGATCTCAAAACCACAATTACATTAATATTACACAACTACTCAGCGCTAACAAGCGACCAGGTAATTAACTGGGTGAAAAATGACTGGTCCAGTTCGTCATCTTGTTGCTATTGTCTAATTATCTTGGTAGGGGTCACTGACTGGTTGACCCCAGTGACTAGTGGACAGTCAAGGGAAAACAAACTGTGTTGGCCAATTATGGTGGAGGATACTGTGAGGGATAGTTGTAGTTAAATAGTCTACGGCTAATGAGCTGTTGAGGCCAGTTAATGGAGGATGGGGTGACTGTGCTGGCCAGTTTAAGGAAATTGACTGTTTTGGCCAGTTAAGATAGAATAAACTGTGTTGGCCAGTTAACAAAAAATAAAACACAGTTAACAAGAAATAACACAAAACATTTTCCATTACTTGTACATGTAAAAGTTTTCTCTACAATAAAGTAGATAAAAAACAATGCCAAATCACAAACCACTTCTTTCATAAACCAACCGGTCATTTGTCCTTCACAATGAATCAACATCAACCTTACAATTGTTTTATTAAACCACACACACACACACACATTATATATATATATATATATATATATATATATATATATATATATATATATATATATATATATATATATATATAACTATTTTTAAGCAATACCGTTCGTAATGTTCCCGCCCCAACAACGTGTTAATGACCACACCCCAACAACGTGTTAATGACCACACCCCTTTATATGCAGGATCCGTAAATCACAATGTAATACATTTTAAAGTGTTGCACTTCGTCTCCTTCAGTTTGTAATAAAAATGCAAAAAACGTTCTTGGAACTGATTGGGAATAATTACTTTCTGAATTGTGTGTCAGTCTTCACTAAACCTGCACGAGTTCTCCAATATAAGATTGGAAACCATCAATGTGATTGGAAGTCGTTCATATCGCCACAATCCGTCTGTGATTGTACTTAATCAAAATGATTAGACTCCAACCATCACAATAACCATGAAAGAAATACAGTATTGATAACACAAATAATAATATCGATATAGAAAACTTAGATATAAAAAAATAATAACTCTTAATATTATTATTTAATAAGTTTTGATAAAACAACACAAAATAAAATATCACTTATAGTAATAATGGCAATGATATTATTAATTACTGCGATGATAATATTAATAAAAACAACAACGATAATAATAATAATAATAATAATAATAATAATAATAATAATAATAATGAAAGCATCAACCTTAAAAATTACTCAACCATGAAGGATTTTAAAGCACCTTTTCACCTGAATATATTTTAATATTCAAATTAGGATGGCGAAATTAAGCCGAGAAAATGCACGGCTCCGCGACGCTGATTACGGCTTTCTGTCCACCCGTTGGCAACGCTGCAACGAATATATGTTATTAAAGTATTCTTCTTTTTCCTTGCTATCATATATATACATATATCCCTTTTTGCGTATACGCACAGGTGCCTCGTCAAACCAGGGCGTAATCATTGGTATCATATATACCTCTTTTTGCGTAAACGTATCGGGGTTTAGTTCTTGTGCGTAATGACTGATATCATATACTGTATACCTTGTTTTATGTATAAGCGCTGTATGTACGCAATGACGCCTTATCCTACCTTTTGCGTAATCAATAGTAAATAATATAAATCATGTATGTATTGCGCTCATGCACACGAACTTTATTTTCCTTGGTGTATAATATAATCCCTGGCACTGTACAGACCTCTCCCTCGGGCATACACTGACGCCGTGTCTAGCCTTAGGATAAACAATGTGTGATGATAGCGAACCTCTACACCTCCTTCGCGTATACGCACTACAGCCTTCTCTTGCCCGACCGTAATCACCGTCATTAAATACGAAACACATCGCGGTTTAGTGATCGAATGACGACATAATCACCACTTGCTAACAACCAATGGGGTAGTTCTGTAATCAACGACCTATTAAGCGACTTCGTAATTTTGCTGTAAAAAATTAAACCCGACTTGCATCTCACGCTCATAGGATCGAGGTGCGAACGCCATTGCTGGCAGATGGCTGGCGGACAATCTTCTGCCAGGTATAGAAACCATAAACTTGTTGTAGATGAGAGAAAGAATGCGGTGGAGGGAAACGCCAGGCGCTGTTAGTTGCTCGTGCTGGCGGTAGAGAGAGAGAGAGAGAGAGAGAGGTACCAACCAAAACTGCCGAGGCAGGTAAGGAGTGACCCCTAGGAACCCCCTTTGGTAGTAATGATACCAAGATGACCATGACTTGAGATAGCCCCCTTACCACCACCTCCCCACCCGGATACCAGAGACTGTCCCCCAGCCCCCACGATACCAAACGCTTACCTACCTCCCCCTCCCCCACGAAGATACCAGGTCCCCTACCCTTGTCCTCCCACGATACCAGAGACTGACCTACCCCCTCCCCACGATGCCAAGAGGCTGACCATTGTCGCGGTGAGTGTCGATACCATCTCGGCCTCAGGCGATGAGGATTGCTTCTTAGAAATAGCACATAAGTGTTCCATTAATGAGTCTTATTGTGTGATACATTGGAAGTGGGTGATATGAATCGTTGGTGGCAAGTGTTGGTGGGTGGTGGTGTTGGTGGGTGGTGGTGTTGGTGGTGGTGGGTGGTGGTTGTAGTGATGGTGTTAGTGGTGGTGTTGGTGGTGGTTGTGGTAATGGTGTTGGTGGCAAGTGTTGGTGGGTGGTGGTGTTGGTGGGTGGTGGTTGTGGTGTTGGTGGGTGGTGGTGGTGTTGGTGGGTGGTGGTGGTGTTGGTGGTGGTGTTGGTGGGTGGTGGTGTTGGTGGTGGTGGGTGGTGGTTGTAGTGATGGTGTTAGTGGTGGTGTTGGTGGTGGTTGTGGTAATGGTGTTGGTAGTGGTGTTGGTGATGGTGTTAGTGGTGGTGGTGGTTGTGGTAATGGTGTTGGTGGTGGTGGTTGTGGTAATGGTGTTGGTGGTGGTGTTGGTGGTGGTGGTGGTGGTGGTTGTGGTAATGGTGTTGGTGGTGGTGGTGGTGGTGGTTGTGGTGGTTGTGTTGGTGGTGGTGTTGGTGGTGGTGGTGGTGGTGGTGGTGTTGGTGGTTGTGGTGGTGGTGATAATGGTGGTGGTGATGATAAGTGTACTGTAGGTGGGTGATGGTGGTGTTGTTGGTGGTTTTGCGAGTGTGGATACGTGGGTGATAATGGTGGTAGTGGTGAAGTGTCAAGACCATGGAAGGAGAGTGGCAGCAGAAGTAGTACAATAAGTTGAGTGTTGGTGTGTGAGTCAGTGATTGAATGGCTCACCCAATTCACACTCAAGTAATCGCGACATACCACCATATGTGACCGTCTGTTTAATAATAACAAAAACAAAAACATAACCTACAACAAAACATCAATTTACAAAACAACAACAACTACATAAAACAAACAAACGCTTTCGAATTATTTTCCGGCTAAATTTTTCCTCATCTGAGATATCAATTAACAGTAGAGTACCTGGTGATGTTTTCAGGTAAGTTTTGTTTACCCTTGTTAAAAAAAAACAATACACGTGTAATTTAGCAGTAACAGGTGTACTTTTCCCGCAGTTAACGCTACACAGGTGTAAGTATTCAAAGGTAAACTAGAAGTGACATCAAATTATAAAGACATGAATTTATTTGTAATATACTGAAGTTACGGACGCCGACGGAGACGCAGGTTGGACGCCGACGTAGTAGCTGATCGAGCGTTGATGTTGATTTTAACGCTTACGTGAACGAACAAAGAAAATGGTAGATTAATTATGTCTGTGTGTGTCTCTCATTGTCTGTTTCTCTCTGTTTCTCTCTGTTTCTTTCTCTACCTCACCAAGTATACAACTAAATACCTCCTTAATACGTTCAGTGCCCCTCGATCCCCCCACCCTCCACCCACACCCCACCAGGTAGGTTAAGAGACCGCGGGGTCACTCAGCTTATCAGGGGAGACCATCAGAGTGGCCTGCTGGCAGAGGGGGTTAGATATTAGCAGGTTTCTCGCTCTTATCTCAAGTGCCAGTGGTCGTATCCCACCTCCTCCCACACACCCCACCCCGTCCGCCCCCACCCCCTGTGTCAGCCGATGACGTGAAATAATGATCAGCTACGAGTGAGACAGACAGGTGTGATAAATGATATATACACGAGTTTATTTTTAGTTGGGTATATAATTTTATGAGTATGTTATTATTGTACATATTAGGGATTATTATTATTATTATTATTATTATTATTATTATTAATATTATTATTATTAAGTGCACCGACTAAAGAACATTAAAGCCATTATATCGTTCAAGATAACCACATATATTCTTACCTACAGACCAACACATAAAATTACTTTTCAATACTAAAAAACCATAATTCTCTGTGTTTCTCTCCCACGATAATTTCATGATATAAGTTGAAGATTACGTATAATTACATTTAAAGACAAAACAACACCAGAATAACACCCAAATACACAAGAATATTTGAGGATAAAATTATGTGCGCTAATCAACATCCTCGACTCATAAGGACTCACAAAACACTGTAATCTCACCTGAGGAGAAACTCATAATTAAACCGATTTTATGAGGCGTCGTGTAATTTTAATAGTTAAGTGTTATCCATCTTATGGTAGAGGTCAGGTGTGTGTGTGTGCGTGCGTGTGTGTGCGTGTGCGTGTGTGTGTGTGCGTGTTTAAGGTATATGGTCAAGTATTGAATCTCAAGCTTTAAGTCTGCAGTGGTAGTACACACACACACACACACACACACACACACACGCACGAGAGAGACTTGAAAGACACGTACATTAGTCCTTCAAACAAAACAGCAGACAGTGTGTGCAATATTACGGCTGAGTGAGTCTATTGCAGCACAGGTTAATTACAGGTGTCGTGCTTTACCTATGTTGACTTAGGAACGAGTGCTGCTGCTGCTGTTCTTCTGTTCCGAGACTTTTTGTTATGTCTTTGTTCATTCTACTGTAAGTTAGACCTCCCCCCACCTACCTCCACCCCCCCCCCTCCGACCTCTACCTCCCCCCACCTACCTCTACCTCCCCCACCTACCTCTACCTCCTCTCCCCCCCACCTCCCCCCACCTACCTCTCCCCCCCCCCCACATCTGTTCTCAACCCACGTTTTCTTTGGGTGACTCGTCAAAATGGTACCCAGTCCTAATGGGTCATCATTCTGATGCACTCCAATCCTAGTGTAGCCAAATCTAGTGGAGCCTGATCCTAATGCAGCCCAATCCTAGAGTAGCCAATCTTAATGTGCCCCAGTCCTAATAGTTAACTTACCTGAGGATGGGCTAAGGTGAGGTCAGGTAGGAGAGGGCATGGGAAGAGTGGGGTAGTGGGGGGGAAAACGTGGGTGATGGGAGGGGATGGTGTGGTAGTGGGAAGGGGGGGACGTGGGTGATGGTGTGGTAGTGGGGGTGGGGAGGTGGGTGATGGGGTGGTAGGGGGAAAAGGTGGGTGGTGGGGTGGTAGGGGGAAAAGGTGGGTGGTGGGCTGGTAGGAATGGTAGGGGAGGGTAGTGGGCTGGTAGGGATGGTAGGGGAGGGTAGTGGGCTGGTAGGGATGGTAGGGGAAGGTGGTGGGCTGGTAGGGGGAGGTAGGGGAAGGTGGTGGGCTGGTAGGGGGAGGTAGGGGAGGGTGGGGGGTATATGACCTGCAAATCCCTTTATGTTGATAACGCTTTTATTTACTCTCTCATGTGTACCCAAGCTTTATCCTCCCTCCCTCTCCTACTCCCCTCTCTCTCTCCCACTCCTCTCTTTCCTCCCATTTCCTCTATCTCCTCCTCTTTCCTCTCACTCCCTCCCTCTCTCTCTATTCTCCCACCCACTTTCCTCCCATCCTGTCTCTCTCTCTCTCTTCTCCCTCTCTCTTCTCCCTCTCTCTTCTCTCTCTCTCTCTTCCTACTCGATCTCTCTTCCCCCAAGTCCTCATCTATCTTTTTTCTTTCTTCTTGCGAATCTGTTTTTTTTTCTCCTTCCTCCTCCTACGCCACTTAGCATGTGTTTGCTAAACGTCTTATCATCTGTAAAGCGAAGACGACTACCACTTCTGCCAGCACTACCATCCCTACCATCAACCACCACTACCACCATCGCCACTATCACCACCACTACCACCATAATCACCACCTGTTGCAGCTTCAATTGATATGCAACATGCCTCTCCATCCCCGCTTCTTGCAGGTCTTTTCCGATATTTCTTCTGTCCTTTGTCATTCTACTCTTCCTCATTTTACATTCCTTCCTCCTTCCGTATCATCTTTCCCTCCATCACTCTTGTTCTTTATCATATTATTTACTACATATACCTTACTTTATCTTCTCTACCTTTGTTTATTTCTCTTTATAATCTCTTCTCTCTACTTCACACCTAATGAAACGAAATTGAAACGAAACGAAACGAAATCTATCTAAATACCCATTCCATATTTAACATAAAAGTACAAAAATAAACAAATCACCTCAAAATAACCAGGTAATGACAGGTGAAGGTAACGATGGCGGGGTAAGAGTCTCAAGGTAAATACAAACACCTGCCCATTACCTGCCCATAGAGACTCCATACTTGATCATACTCACGGTCACGTCACTAGGTCACTGTATGCAGGTAGAATTTAACACTGCAGCCAACACTCACCTGTAGGAGAATAAAAAGATGGATATTAGTGGATGATGTGGGTGAATGGAGGTCTGGGGGTGTTATTCTGTAGAGGGATATAGGTGGGGGGGGTTTGGTCCACACACACACACACACACACACACACACGACCCCCGAACTCGAGTTATATCGATCTGTCTGGATGTCTGTCACCAGCTGGACGATAACATCAGTTCACACTAAAACATGTCCACTGTGGTGTGAGGTTACGACACGGTAACCCCATTAACTTAACCTAACCTAAACACTTTAACGCTAACCTAACTTAACCTATCAAGCAAGACTATAACCTCACATTACATTGAGTATAATGTACTATAATTATATAATGTTATGGATCACCTGAAGATTAGGCACCCCATATTATTCCACCTGAGGATTAAACACTCTAACGCTATCTCAGGGAGTTAGGTTAGGTTAGGTTACGTTAGGTTAGGTTAGGTTAGGTTAGGTTAAGTTAAGCAAGGTTAGTTTAGATTAAGTTGGTTAGTTTAGATATAAGTTGGTTAGGTTAGGTTAGTAAGTTAGGTTAGGTTAGGTTAGGTTAGGTTAGTAAGTTAGGTTAGGTTAGGTTAGGTTAGGTTAGATTAGGTTAGGTTAGATATAAGTTGGTTAGGTTAGTAAGTTAGGGTGTTTGATCATCAGGTTTAATAAGCTGGGTGTGACTTATATATTCAGGTGATCCAATATCTTAAATTACAGTATATTGAACAGATTGGTTTCTGTTAACCATTAGGATTGGAATTCATTTAGATTGGGGATTATGACTGGGCTGCATCAAGATTAGGATCCATTATGACTGGGATCCGTCACGATTACGATCCATTGTGACTGGCACACATCTGGAACTAATCATTGGAACTGAGGAGTTTAAGGGTTGAGCTCAAAATGTTAATGGCTAGATTAGTTAAGGTGGAGGTCTATTTATAATTGGGGGAAGGGAAGATGGGGCAAGGTGGGGAGAGGAAAATAGGGGAAGGTGAAGGTGGGTCAGGTGAAGGTGGGGGAGGAGGAGTAGACGGGATGGGGAAGAGGAGTAGACGAGATGGGGAAGAGGAGGAGGAGGAGGGTTGGGGGAAGAGAAGACAAGGAGGAAGAGATTAGTGTGATGGGGAGGATAAGTGGTAGTGTGGGAAGGGGAGGAGGAGCCTATGACCAATCGCCACATTAGACGTGTAGATCAGATTAAGACTGGTTCCAGAATACCTGATGGTCGCAAGTCCTTACCTGGTCAAGTAATTATAAGGGCAACTGTTAATGAGTCGAGTGAGCTACAGGGCTTAAGTGGTGAGTCATGAGTGAAGGGAGCAGTCCAGAGGTGATAGCGAGTGAGTGTCGGTCATGAGTAAGTCAGTAGCGTAAGTGTGGGTAGGTCAAAGTGGAGTACAGGTGTGTGTGGGTAGGTCAAAGTGGAGTACAGGTGTGTGGCCAGGTCAAAGTGGAGTACAGGTGTGTGTGGTTAGGTCAAAGTGGAGTACAGGTGTGTGTGGGTAGGTCAAAGTGGAGTACAGGTGTGTGTGGGTAGGTCAAAGTGGAGTACAGGTGTGTGGGTAGGTCAAAGTGGAGTACAGGTGTGTGTGGGTAGGTCAAAATTGAACACAGGTGGAATAGACAAACGTGTTAAAAGTGCCACATCAAGTATTCAAAGTTGACACGGCATTGAATTTTAAGTCCACACACACACACACACACACACACACACACACACACATACATAGATACGCTTCAATCCGACTGAACGTCCGTCATTTAAACCCATCTTTTTTCGAACAATCGTAAGGAAAATAACATATATATATACAATAGGTCGACGAGACAGCCTACTAAATCACGCCCATTTACAGTGATTTTTCTCCCTAGTAAATCACGATGATCACCTGTTGTTCTTGACTGGAAAAATATATACCAACAGAGCTTCACATCCCGGTATTATTAACCTCTACGTATGTTTGACTAAGAGTTTGATTTAGTGTCGTATTGTTAAAAGTTGGTATAGGAGTCTGTTCGGTAAATATCGCCCGTGAGATGGTCCGTATTACCTGGCGTTTGGTTGTAAGATATACACCTGTAATCAAACATGTCTCAGTGGTCTTTACCTGTACGTATGTTTGACTTAAAGTTTAATTTAGTATCGTACTGTTAAAAGATGGTAGGAATCTGTCCTCTAAATATCGCCCTTGAAGTAGTTTACTGTTTATAACCTGAGAAATGTACACCTGTAATCTAACACGACTGCTTATAGAGGGAGTGTTTGGCTAAAAGTTTGATTTACTGCCATATTGTTAAAAGATGGTGGAGCCTGTCCTCTAGATATAGCCCTTGAGGTGGTCCATATTACCAGCTGTTGTTATAAGGCACAGCCATATATCTGGGTGTTGTTAAGGTTCATGGCATGTTTGCTTACAACGTGATTTAAGGTCTTATTGTTAAGCATATGTTTGAGAGTGTCCTATGATTAGAGCCTGATTTTGAGGAGTCACCGTCAGTTCCCTTGAATATATTAGTCTATAATACCTATGATGCCCCATGACTTGACCTTAACCTTAGGCCACATCCATAGGTGATGATAGTCTATAATTTACCTATAACAGATGGCATATTACTATACTCTAATTTTAAGTTTATGGATGATAACTGATTAGAGTTACCTATAGGGCAGATCTATGATTCACATGATTAACTGATGTATTAATAAAAATCATAGGTATATAGCCAAACCTTTATGCTAGATCTCTAATAGATAAAAGACCGTTTGAGGAATACCCTAAGGTGAACGGCTCCATCCGCTAGTCAGAACTATACCAGAGTCTAAAAAACATCAGAGGTTCAAAGCGCCCACCTTAAGGTCAAATCTACACTATAAATAACTTCCTTTCATGAATACCACAAATTTAAAGCAGCCATCTTTAGGTCAGACCTCTACCAGATGACAGACTATACTTTAACAACATCAATGTTTCACAACACACACCTAGAGGTCAGGTATATATAAATGATCACCTCAAGGTCACCATACACTCAAAACCAAACCACATTTAGATCACATCTATAACAGGTGAATGGAGGTGAATGGCCATATGTTTAGAAATTCCTCGTTTTATAGGTATGTTGTTGGGGAGGGTCAGACCCTTACCGTCAGATGCTGGCGGTAAATACAGGGCAACGCCTGCTAGCTCCAACAATACGACCATTGTAAAGTCTGTAGGAATATTAGCAAGAGTCGTAATTCATGCAACACCGTGGGAGAGTTGAGGTGGGCATTAATCACGACAATGAATGGTATGCATCAGTGACTACGTATGCCTTCCTATGCCTTTTCTCTCTCTCTTCATTTGCATATTTTCCCTCAATTTACATATTCCTTCTAACTCATCTCTCTCTTTCTCTCGATTGGCATTTTCTTTTTAATTTCATTTACTTTCTCTCTCTCTCTCTCTCTCTCTCTCTCTCTCTCTCTTTCTCGTGTTGTATTAAACCAGGAAAGTCAGGAGGATTTGGATGGAGAATATATTGGGAGGAGTCGGGTCATGATAAGATAGTTTGACAATATGTTTGGCCCCTTGAGAATAAAAAAAAAATAGATAGATAGATAGATAGAAATAAACAAACGGATAGCTTCAATAGTAATAATAATAACAAAAAATCCACAGGAAATGAGAAGTTAAGAAGAAATAGTAAAGAATAATAAATAAAACCTAATGGTCACAGGTGGATAAAGATTAGGAAGATGACGGGCAAGTAGTTGGGGTGGAGATGAAACGGTGTATTGGTGACGAGTGGGTGGAGCAGTGAGTGGGTGGAGCAGTGAGTGGATAGAGGAGTGAGTGGATAGAGGAGTGAGTGGATAGAGGAGCGAGTGGGTGGAAGAATATGTGGATAGAGAAGTGTTTTGGGGGATGGATGTGTAAGTGTGTGTGTGTGTGTGAGGGAGGTAGGATGGGTGGTGTCAGCAGCCAGCCAACATCAAGACAGGTGTGTCACTCCTTCAGGTAACAATAATAAGCAGCAGTAACTCATCCTAAACACAATAAAGTATCCTCGACGGCTTGTTCTCCATACCACACAAGATTGATGCCTTAAAATTACACGTCTCCTTAAAAAAAAAAAAGTGAAATATACCTGCGATTTTTATTTTCTATAATTTTTCACCGACGGATTCTGACTCGCCGTGATGAATTGGTCAAGCTTACCCTTACTATAACTAAATATATAGGTAGGAATAGGTAAATATCTTGCCTTCCTGTAATGTAAATAAAATATAAATCGGGGGAAAGGTAAATCTCTTGCCTTATCCATAATATAAATGAAAAATAAGGTAACTACAGGTAACAACAGGTAAATCCCTTTCGATAAACTAAATAAATATTCAAACAAATCCAGGTAACAACAGGTAAGTTTCTTTTCTTCACTATATCCATTTTACTTGAATATTTTTGTTATTCTCACAAGTTAAAAATAACTCACAGGAGAAACTTTTTTATTTAACTTATGTCTTGGGTCAATGTACGTAAGTTGCACCAAACAATTTTATCAGTCAAAAAAAAAAAAAATAGTTAGGAAGAATATATGATAGACTTCTGAAGCATCAATCTTGGGAATCGTGAATTATTTATATCCAAAAGTCGGGATTATTCATTTTTTTTTTTATCTTTTACTTGAAATTGATATGTCAGGTTCAAGTTGATGATATTTTAGTATAAATGTTTTTGAGTTTCTTGTTATTGTTAAATGAATGAAATAAATGGATCACAGTTTTCATTAATTGCAATATAATTATTCATATCCTTAAGTCAGTCCTTCATTCATAAATAAAAAATCACGGTCGTCCTCCAAAGTTCACGGGTCGACTCAAAAGTGGTCCTCGAATACATCTTGAATTCCTCCGCATACACCATTCAAGGTTAAGCTCCAAAGGACAAGGTCGACCTCGGATCTTGCATTTGGCATCGAATAAGACACTAATCCATGTCTCAGGTGTAAGTTCGACCTTGAATATGACTTGGCTTCCTTTCAAGGGTCACCCAAAGACGCAAAGGACTCCACCCTGTAGGAATTTAATTTTGGGTTGCTTAGGTATAATGGTAGATGAAACCACAGCCTTACCACCACCAACCACGCCACCACAACCACACTATATCACCATCACCACCAACCTCCTATCACCACCACCAACCACGCCACCACTCCAACATTACCACCATAATACCTCCAACACCACCACACCATTACAACACCTCCCACACAACCACCACTACCACACCCACACTCATACCACCATAACCGTACCACCACAACCACAATCCCACCACCACAACACTACCCCCCACACCACCATTACCCCCACAATAACATCACCTCCAAACCACCACGACCACAACAACACCACCACCCCCACCAATACCACCACCTGAACAACACCACCACTACCACCACAACATTACCATATCCAATACCACCACCACACCACCACCACTTCCATCATCACCACAACATCACCACCACAACACCACCACCACCACCACCATTTCCATCATCACCACAACAACAACACCACCACCACACTCACCACCACCACTACACCCTCCACCCTGGCGTGTCACAATGCGCAGTAATGTCCACCTTGCACCCTGAGATAATGAGCGGGTGTTTAGAGCTGAGCCGCGAGAGGTCAAAGACGGGTCAGCCCAGGTCACAAGGGGTCACGTCGATACATCAGGGTATTCCCCAGAGAAAAATAAATCAGTGTAAGAGACATGGGTGGCAGGACTTGGCTGGCAGGGGCTGAGGAATGTTGAAGGACTTGGTGGTGTTTGTAGTAGTGACCGTGTGGTAGAGTGGTGGTAGTGATCATGTGGTAAATAGTGGTAGCAGTTGTGGTGATGGTTGGTAGTGATACTGGTACTAGTTGTGGTGGTGGTGGTTGTAGTGGTTGTGATGGTGGTAGGTAGCGGTGATGGTGGTTGTGGTGGTGTTTTAGTAATCGTGTGGAAGGTAGTGGTAGTTGTTGTAGTGATGGTTGTGATGGTAGTTTTAGTGGTTGTGGTGGTGGTTTTATTAGTTATGGTGGTAGTTGTAGTGGTTGTGGTAATGGTTTTAATAACTATAGTGATGGCAGTATGGTAAATGGCGATAGTATGGTTGGCTAATCATCAGGTAAAACAAATTAAGGAGACGAATCTCCAGGATGATCCCAGTAAAATTCCGTGTTTAAAATATCCCAGACAGACAGAAACATAAACTCGAATCCCATTTTCTTTACATCAAGACGGACAAAAACAAAGTAAATACAACAAGCGGAAAAAAAACAGCTGGGAGGAAGGAGAAGAGGATAACCAAGTCCCAAATCACAACAATAAAAAAACAAACACAAAACAAAAAGAGATAGAAGAGGAGGAAGAGGGACAGGAAGAAAATATCAAACACCAAATCCAGACAATAAATTACAAATGAATTTAGAAAGCGAAAGAAAACGGGAGAAGGGTAAGGGAGAGAGAGGGGGTAGGGAAGGGGGAGACGGAGGGGGGGGGGGGGAAGGAGGACATCAACTACCAATTAATGACCGGATACGTCCTGAGTTAACAGTATCATTTGGCCAAGATTATGCTCGATGTTTCCTGCTGTAAAGAGAACACTTGCGTACACCAGAGATAGATACCAGAGATAAGGAAGATAATGAGGAAATAGAACGAGTAACACAATCCCAGAAATACCAGGGTGGACAGTAATAGTTTGGTCAGTGTTGCCATATGGTGGGTTTTGTTTTTCATACACATACGAGTATATAGATTATAGTGGATAATTATTAGATGTATCTGTGTAAGTCTGTATGTATGTATGTATGTATGTAGTGTATGTATGTATGTAAGAGCAGATTCCAAAACCAAATAGCCTTTTAAAAAATGTCCTTCCACTTACTAACTCCCTCACCCACAAAAAAAAAAAAAAAAAAAAAATACAAAAATAAATAAAAAATACAAACACAATGATAAAAACCTCATTACCGAGACCTCTCCTCCCGGACTAAAACACAGCCATTACGGACCAATCAAAACCCTGTTTCTAGCTAATAAACAATTTACAAGACGTATTTACACTCCGTCCATCAAAGAGTTCAACCCTATCATCACCTCCCAAACTCGCTACGCTGGGGCCCCGTCTCGTCTCTACCCGGTTAAGTTGAGTATGCTAAACATATCATTGCGAGCTAAGTAAATATATAATCTCTCTATCAGGGGGGGGGGATATAACAACCTATTCCTATATGCCTTCAAGCACGCTTTATCAGGTTGGTCCCTCTATCAACAGACCCAAATTCGGTGTACTAAATATACTCCCCAGGTATGCTAAATATACTATCTGGGTTAAATAAAGATCTAATTTCCTCGTCTGGGGTATAACCTTCTATATACCTCCAATACCGTTATATCAAGTCCTTCATTCTACCTAAGCAGATTCAGCATATAAACATACTCCCCAGATATGCTAAACATACTATCTAGGTTAAGCAAATATATAATCTCTTCATCTTGGTTATACCTTTTTTTTTTTTGGTCCTGTCAGTCTCCTAACTCGATATACAACATAGGATTTAAATGACTCAAGGTATACTCAATATGTTCTTCAGGTATGCTAAATATACTGCATGCTAATTGGGTGCATAATGGACTCCGTTATTATCACCCCCCGAGCTTGATGTACACAACAGGTAGAGGGAGAGGGGCGCGCACACACACACACACACACACACACACACACACACACACACACACACTTACTTCTCATCCTTTACAAGCAATATATACAAAGTGAATCATTAACATCTAACTGTAAACATGATGATGATAATAATGATGATAATAATGATGATAACGAGTACGAATAATCATGCAATAAAAACGTTTAATTCATCTCCATCTTAACAAGTATTTAGGAATTTTAAGTATTAAAGACTTTGCCTCGATGTGTTACCAGTGTGTGTGTGTGTGTGTGTGTGTGTGTGTGTTTTAAAATATAGTCTTATATCCCTTAAAACGGTTTAACTCCTTTAAAACAAATATAAGCCCTTTAAAATACTATAACCCACTTAATAAATCTTCACTTTCTTAAAATAATCTACCCCCTTAAAATAACATAATCCCCCTAAAAAATAAAATAATCCCCCTTTAAAATAAAATACCTCCCTTAAAATAATATAATCCCCCTTTAAAATAAAATACCTCCCTTAAAATAATATAATCCCCCTTTAAAATAAAATACCTCCCTTAAAATAATATAATCCCCCTTTAAACAATTTAATCACCTAATATAATAACATAAACCACCATTAAAAGGGAAACTAATGATTCACCCCAGTAATAACCTCACATCCCAACACCTCATTAATAATCACTAAATCACCTTACTATAAAAATGATCTAATAATCATATATATTATTGATCGATACAGACGACTCAAGGGGATAATCCAATCGAAGGGTATTATATAATTAAATCCTTGATAATCTGGTGCTTAATGGCGACTAATATCCAATAATAACTTGTGAACTCCTACTAAGGTAGATTATTATCAGTACCTCACACCTGATGCTATTATACACACGGGAAAGAATGTCCGGATTGCAATATATTACCGTGAAAAGACCATGTTAATCCCCTCACTTAACACCTGGCTAATCACCTGTGCGGACTCTGTAATTAATGAATGTTATTTCGTGTTGTACTTAAACTAAATCTTTAATATTGTTTGCTCAAAAAATTTACATTGGAATAGAAAAAAAATATTACTACGATTTTATCAAGCGTCCAGAATTAATTACAGATACCTCCTTATAACGCACTTTCATCTCTATATAGTTCGTTTGATGGAGGTTTCATATATAACAGACCCTCGATATAACGCACTTTTCTCTATATATAGTCCGTGAAACAGAGGTTTTACACAACGAACATCAAAAAAATTATGATGCAAAATTATAAAAAAAAATTAAAAGCGAAGATAAAAATACTGAAAAAACTCACAATTTCATTACGATATAAAGTCTTTAAAAAAAAATCCAAATTAATTATACGAACTCCATATATGTATAATTATTATATACCAATTTCCTCTTAAGAGCCATAATATAATCGACTATATCATATATCCTTATAAGACTTCCTATATATTACCTTATCCAACACACAGGTTAAAAGAGGATATAAGGCACGCGTCTTATATATATGAACAACAATAATAATAAAAATAATAATAATTCAACTTGGATTAATTATAGAGACCAGGTTAATTACGTACTTATATGGCTCAAGTTATATATACATGTACATATAATTAATACTAATATAATCTGATATAAAAACACCATACAGGGAAGTTAACTAAAAAAATACTGAATAAACTTATCATAAAATTTTAATTAATTATACCACGAGTAACACGCTGGTGAGAAATAATCGGCGAAACGCAAAATTATCATAAAATTATCACACAAATTAATCTAAAACACACGCAAAGTACTACCAATTATATAATCTTCTCTACGTTAAATAACTTACCCTACACGAGTGGGAGGAAGAATTTTAGATTAATTTTTATTAATTATAGGTCGTCTCAGCCTTAACTGGTAGGGCAATATTGTGATCCATGCAGTATTGAGCCACCTTGACGCCTCTATCTAAGAATATGCAATCTGAAATCTCCAAAAGCGGTGAGGCAATATAGTAATTTAGGCAATAAAGGTGGTATCTTTCGCGCCTTCTTGCAACAATATGCAATTTGATATCTGGAGATACATTCACTTTAGAGATTCGACTCACCTGATGCAATATTTGATTTACTTACACTTATAAATATTCACAAACTGCAGGAGTGAAATTCTTTATTATTTCATCATTCAATTAAAACAAACTTTAAGAAAATCTTTATGCAAGATTATGCAATATTCTCAATATATTTCGTTTGCTTAAAATCAACTTACAAATTCCTATAACGAAAGACCATACCGTTCTTACTTAAATTCTACTTACAAAAATATTCATCATTAATAAATAAAACATACAAGAATGTTATATGATATTTTGGCTCACATACAATATACTTTACTTACAAGATCACATACATAACCTCATTTGCATAGCCAAGTTTAACACTATTAAAAAATCTAATAACTTAAAAACAAAAGATAAATTGATGAAACGCAAAACTACTAAATACAAATGGCTGGCATACGTAAAATACTTTTCAAAATTAATTATATACTTTTAAAACTAAATTATACACTTTTAAAACTTAATTACATTTGACTAATTACATTACGGTCTAAAAGCCTTCGTGTTGACTCTCTGTGATGCTTTGCTCTTTAGTGATTAAGGAAAGATGGAAGAGAGAGAGAGAGAGAGAGAGAGAGAGAGAGAGAGAGAGAGAGAGAGAGAGAGAGAGAGAGAGAGAGAGAGAGAGAGAGAGAGAGTATCCATTTACCTTCAAACTGTGAAAATAATACCACTGTTTTTTTCTCATTAGTTTCAAACACGGAAACAATTCACAAAACTCACCCCTAAATATACATACAAAAACACATTGATATTCCATTCTGCCCGACCATAAAAAAACAAAAACAAAACACATAAACAAATAAACACAGACTGAATAAGGTCACACACACACACATACACACACTCTCTCAAAAGTCCAAAACATCGAATATTTATCCACCATAGCCATTTCAAGACAGGATAGCACGTTGTTGCCCCCACCACTGTGTCACTCTCATTGGTCGTACATCTGGCCCACAATCAAGGCATCGTATATCATATCACATTTGCATACCAACAGATGAACAATTTGGCACTTGATAAATGCCCCCACCGAGACACAATTAGAATATGGACATCTAAATGCCTTGTGTGATGGTGGTTGATGTTGGTGTGGTTGATGGTGATGTAGTTGAGGGTGTGGTTGATGGTGGTGTGGTTGGGATGAAGTTGGGAGTGTGGTGGGTTGGGGGGTGTGGTTGATGGTGGTGTGGTTGGGGTGAATGTGGGAGTGTGGTGGGTTGGGAGTGTTGGTTGATGGTGGTGAGGTTGTGGTGGGTTGGGGGTGTGGTGGGTTGGGGGTGTGATGGGTTGGGAGTGTTGGTTGATGGTGGTGAGGGTGTGGTGGGTTGAGGGTGTGGTGGGTTGGGGGTGTGGTGGGTTGGTGGGTGTGGTGGTGGCCGTGGTTTGGTTGCTGTGATGTAGTGTGGTAAGTAAGATGGCTGGTTTGGTGGTGGTGGTGGTTGTGTTTAATGGTTGATAGTGATGGTGGTTATTGTGTTGCTACAACCACCACTACCACCACCACCAGTATCACCAAAAATATGAACAACAACCACCACCATCACCATTAACAACCACAACCATCCTCTACCACTACCACCATTAACAACAACCACCACCATCACCATTAACAACCACAACCATCCTCTACCACTACCACCATTAACAACAACCACCACCATCACCATTAACAACCACAACCATCCTCTACCACTACCACCATTAACAACAACCACCACCATCACCATTAACAACCACAACCATCCTCTACCACTACCACCATTAACAACAACCACCACCATCACCATTAACAACCACAACCATCCTCTACCACTACCACCATTAACAACAACCACCACCATCACCATTAACAACCACAACCATCCTCTACCACTACCACCATTAACAACAACCACCACCATCACCATTAACAACCACAACCATCCTCTACCACTACCACCATTAACAACAACCACCACCATCACCATTAACAACAACCACCACCATCACCATTAACAACCACAACCATCCTCTACCACTACCACCATTAACAACAACTACCACCATCACCATTAACAACCACAACCATCCTCTACCACTACCACCATTAACAACAACCACCACCATCACCATTAACAACCACAACCATCCTCTACCACTACCACCATTAACAACAACCACCACCATCACCATTAACAACCACAACCATCCTCTACCACTACCACCATTAACAACAACCACCACCATCACCATTAACAACCACAACCATCCTCTACCACTACCACCATTAACAACAACCACCACCATCACCATTAACAACCACAACCATCCTCTACCACTACCACCATTAACAACAACCACCACCATCACCATTAACAACCACAACCATCCTCTACCACTACCACCATTAACAACAACCACCACCATCACCATTAACAACCACAACCATCCTCTACCACTACCACCATTAACAACAACCACCACCATCACCATTAACAACCACAACCATCCTCTACCACTACCACCATTAACAACAACCACCACCATCACCATTAACAACCACAACCATCCTCTACCACTACCACCATTAACAACAACTACCACCATCACCATTAACAACCACAACCATCCTCTACCACTACCACCATTAACAACAACCACCACCATCACCATTAACAACCACAACCATCCTCTACCACTACCACCATTAACAACAACCACCACCATCACCATTAACAACCACAACCATCCTCTACCACTACCACCATTAACAACAACCACCACCATCACCATTAACAACCACAACCATCACCATTAACAACCACAACCATCCTCTACCACTACCACCATTAACAACCACCATCCCTTACCACTACCACCAGGCAAAGCTCTCTATTACACACTAGTTTATGACCCACAACCATATACAGGTAAATAAAATATGTTCCCTCCATTTGACCACATGATACAATATTAAGAGGTACTAATACATCACCTGGAGTCTTATACCTGATAACGAGAACACCTTTTGTTATTAATAGTGATACTGTTCCTATTTACGTAGCCTATTACTGAAAAAATATTGTATATATAGTTATGTTATTTGTCATTATTATTGTTCATTATTATTATTATCAAATCATCATCATCTTATCCTTCTTCTTCTTATTATTATTATTATTACTATTACTATTATTATTACTATTATTAGCACAAACGGAGATAAAATACCTCATCAGTTGCTACAGGAAATATAATATTGTGCAATAAATTAGATCACATTATCTTTAATTAGCTTGGAAAACAACAGGTCATTTTTCACCTGCAAAAACTACATGTAATTTTTTTTAAACTAATAATTAGACAACACACGATTTTATAATTGATTAATTTATACCTTAATTACACAAATAATCACAAAACAGAGATAATTTTTTTTTCGAATTTAAGTAATTAATCATACTTAACCCAGACCAGATATACGTATGATCAGGATTCCTAGAACAGTCGGATAAACAGACACTCAAAGGAACGGACGAACAGATGCACACCGGTAAACCAAATGGACAGAGAGACATAATCAACGGACAAACGGGTGATGCAAAGATTAGATAGACGGAAGGATGATTTTATCGATGTACAATACGGTTTTATTATTACTATTAATGTATATAATAAATTAGGTACAATTGTGTACACACCTCACTGAAGGTTGATTCTCAGTGTGCAATAATAAAGTACTGTGGACATTAATGTCCTTATTAGCATATCGTAATTTTGTACACATCTCCGTAAGGACACGGCATCTATGTATCTATGTACACTTATACAGTACAATGACCATTAGTGTACATATCAACAGAGGTTAATTTTGTACACATCTTTAGCCAGGACAGGTTGCGTATGGTTTAAGCTCGAAGGTATTTAATTAACTCGACAAATTTTGGCCATGACCCCCAAGGTAAGTTCATCTTGTTAGGGACTCTACCTGGCCGCAGGTACAGTCCCAGGTAGGGGCCGCATGCCAACACCAAGTCCCTAAAACGGGTGTTGGGAGGGAGTGTGGGAGGGAGAGGGAAGAAGGTGTGTGGGAGAGGGAGGAAGTTGGGAAGAAATATGGGGAAGGGAAGATTATGAGAGAGAGAGAGAGGGAGATGAGAGGGAGGGAGAGGGAGGGAGGGAGGGAGGGAGGGAGGGAGGGAGAGAGAGAGAGAGAGAGAGAGAGAGAGAGAGAGAGAGAGAGAGAGAGAGGTGTGGGGAATGAGTGCAGGTGGGAGGTAGTAGGCAGAGAATGAGAGAGGTGTGTGGGAGAGTGAGTGAGCGAGGGTGAGGGAGAGAGGGAGAGAGAGAGAGAGAGGGGGGGGGGCAGTGAGAGGCTATTTATTGCCAGTCTGGGAGCGTCATCTCTGATCTTATCGTCAACAGCGACTAATGTACTCTCCTTTCCGGCACCTGACCCCGCCTGATGATCTGTGGGGGGGGGGGGGGGGGGTGAGGTAAGTAGGGGAGGGTAGGGGTAGAGAGGGGTGGAGACGGAGTGGTGGGGAGTAGGGGTGAGTGAAGAGGGTGAGGTAAGTAGGGGAGGGTAGGGGTTGAGAGGGGTAAAGTGTGGTTGAAATGGGGGAAGGGGTTTGAGAGGGTGAGGTGTGAGTGGGAGGCTGAGATAATTAGGGGAGGGTAGGGGGTGAGAGGGGGTGGGAGGAGGGGATTGGAAGGGGTAGGTGTAAGAGTTAAGATGAAATAAAGAGAAGGGGAGGGGATTCGAGGGATGGGGTGATGGGGGGGGGGGAGGGAGAAGATGAGGTGAAGGGAGAAGAGAAGGGATGAGAGAAGATAGGAGTGAGAGGGATGGAAGGAAGATGAGTGTGAGAAGGAGGTGAAGAAGTGAGGAGGAAAGATGAGAGAAAGAGGTGAAAGCGATAGCAGGTAAAGGGGAAGAAAGAGGAAGAAGAGTAGACAGAGATGAGAGGGGGAAGGGATGAGAGGGATGAAGGATAAGGCACGGAGTGGGATAGTCCAATAGATACACCAAAGTTACTCTATATAAACCACATAAAAGAAAAATCAAAATAATAATAAAAACAAATCTAGTTACGTGACCTTAAATTGTTCAATGGCGCGTCATTATAACAGACATCTATGGGGGAAAGTTATCAGAGTCATACCCCCTAATATGTCTCAACTTGCTGACAGCGGCCATTACTGTGTTACCTCGCTGACAGGTAAGATAGACAGACAGACATACACAGCTTGACAGACAGATAGACGGGATCAAAAGCTTCCACCACGTTAGGCATACGTAATTAACTGTGGATGGTGGGAATAATTACGTTTTTGTTGTGGGTAATAGACAGGCAGACTGACACACACACACACACACACACACACACACACACACACACACACACACAAACATACTCTAAACGCTAAACCATAACAACACCTAACGTAACCTATCCTTCTCCTGACCTGAACGTGACCTAACCTGACGTAACCTCAAAATCTACTCAAATTTAACCTAACCTAACCTAATCTACCGTGATTTAACCTACTGCTAACCTAACCTAAGATACTGTAATCTAATTTGACATACATTAACCTAACCTAATCCATCCTAAAGTAACCTACCCTCACCTATCCTAACCGACCTTCACCTAACCTAACCTAACCTAACCTCACCTAAGCTAAGCTAAACTAACCCTTAACCTAATTTTATCGATAGTAAAAGAAAAACAAAACAAAACACGAATAAAAAAATCCACTAGCCCCTCTCTCCTCCCCCTTCTCCTTCTCTTCCTCCCGTTCCCCCCTTCATCCTTCTCCTTCCTTTCTACTCCTCCTCCCTTTCTTCCCCCTCTTCCCTTACCGCCCCTGCTCCCACTACTCCTCCCTACCCTTTCTTCCTCTCCGCCTCTCTCTCCTTCTTCATTCCCCTACTTCTCCCCCCCCCCCCCTTCTTAACCCACTTCCCCTCCATCCTTCCTACCCCTTCTTCCTCACCCCTTCTCTCATCCTACCTGCCCCCTCCCCCTCACCCCCTCTCTCATCCTACCTACCCCCTCCCCCTCACCCCCTCTCCCCTCCCCCCACACACAAAAAACTAGACCTCAACACTAATGTATTCGACCAGAAACTTGAAATTCTGACAAATAAAAATAACGCGAGTGTTTTGTATCGAATCGCAGCGATATGCAAGTATAATGTAACATGGGCTGGATAGATGGATAGAAAGATAGATAATATTTCAGGATATGGGTAGATGGAGAGGTTAATATCCATAATATATACCAGGATACTGTATCACGCCATGGACAAGTAGATAGATATACGCAGAGATATGGCAGGATAGCGTATCATGGATAGATGGATTACTAGATATGTACTATACTTTAGATGCACCAGGGTAATGTTTCATGATATATGGAGAGAGAGAGAGAGAGAGAGAGAGAGAGAGAGAGAGAGAGAGAGAGAGAGAGAGTAATATGACACTCACAGTTTACGTGATGAAATGGACTCGATATTATTTTAACATTAGATAGACAAACAGACAAATAGACAGAAAGACACGATTAGACAGACAAATGGAGACAAAGACACGCAGACAGACAAATAAACAGACAGAAAGACAGACAGACATATACAGAAAGATGGAAATTCACCGCAAAAAGAATTTAGTCAGATGAGAACGTCTTCAATGATGTGTTATGACAGACCCAAGACAATTGTCGCAAACATACATACATACATACATAATAATAATACATACATACATACATACATAATAATAATACATACATACATACATACTAACTCACCACACACACACACACAAAGCAATAATAGAATTTACTTTAACTTCACTAGATCGCCAGATACCCAGATTTGCATGCCCTACCCTAGTCCTAATGAGACTAAAGGTCAACACACACACACACACACACACACAGTCGCTAACAAGCTTGGGCACCTGACGTCAGAATTCCTTATGACAAAAAATATACATAATGAGCTGGTTCGGACGATGTGTTTTTGTCATATTTTGTACCTCTAGTTGGGTTCGAACACTGTTGGGGATTCCTTAGTGAGTTATTAAAGATATACAAGTTGAAATCTTAGCGTGTTAAAGATTTTTGTTTTTGTTTTAATAATGTTATTTTCCAGTTATGATTGGTATAACTTTATCAACAATCACAACTGGAAGGAATATAACCCCTACCATAACCACAGTAATCCTGACTACAACTGCTATATGATTAATAACTCCTAGAACTTTAAGTTATCAATCTCAACTCCATACAGCTATAATCAGCTATCAATCCTTCAATCCACCACAGCTAAAATTTGCGTCAATAAGTTTACAGCTAATAATGTCACCCACCATTACATAAGAAACTTGATACTAACGCAGCTAAAATTGCGTCAGTCACCGTCACTACTAGAAACAGCTATCATCTTCAACTCCAACGCAGCTAAAGTTTTATAGCTGTGGCGCGGTGGTGGTAGTAAACTAGAGCAAGGCATCTTCCTTGTTGACATAACCCACCTGCCCAGCCACCCATGAAGCTACCACAGCTCTGACTCTAGTCGAGGTAGGGGGTCAATCTTGTCCCTTTACCCCCTCCGCCCCCTCAAAGGCAAGGTATCACATTGGTACCTCTTACCCCCTAGTTTCCCTTACCCCTTTCCCGCTTAAAAACGTAATCCTATGGTTCCCTTTATCTTTAAAAATGTTACCCTTAGGTCAATTTACTCTTACATTAGTTACCCTTTGATCCTCTTTACCCTTAAAAGTCACCCTTTCGTCAACCTCCCTTTTCTCTGAGCTCTCATCAATCCCTTTACATACACCCCTTACTCCTCTCTCTCTAGTACCCCTTAGTTCTGTCTGTAGTTCCCCCTTTCTACCCCATATCCCTTTACCCCTTAACAAGACACCTTTCTCCACAGTACCCCTTAACAGCTTACACCTCTCACTAGGTAACCCTCCCCTCCTACCCCTCTTTCTTCTCCCCCCAGGTGGTACCACTCCTCAGACCAGGTGTGTGTGTGCGTGTGTGTGTGTGTGTGTGTGTGTGTGTGTGAGCTTCCCTTCTTTTGGTTCTTTTCCTTTCTGCTCTCCCTCTTACTTATCTTATTTCATCCCTCCTTCTTACCTTTCTTGTCTCAGTTTTCTCTTTCTTTCTCCTCCGTGCTTCCATTTCTTCAAGCTTTCATCCTATATCCCTCCCATCACTTCTCCAACCTACCTTTCCTTCCCACATTTTTCTCTCCGTTTCTTCCCCTTCCTCCCCCCCTTCCTTCACTCCTACAATCAGCCCTCCCCTCCCTTCTAACACCCCCCACCCATCACCCCCATCTCCCTCCCACACCCCCACCGTTAATTAAGCAGCGTTGCCAGTTAACTGTTCCAGACTGGGGTCATTTATTTTACATTCGCGTCGGTTATTGTGGCGACGCTGATAAACTCCCTGTTGTGTATACCTAAATCTTAATAATTATACAAAAGAAAATACGAAAAACAGAAGAGTAAAACCAAACTAGAGAAAAATAATAAAAACAATAATAGTGATAATGATGATGGTAATGATAACGATAATACTAATAAAAACAACAATAACAATAATAGTAATAACATTGTAATAGTAGTAGCATAATTAGTAGTATAGTAGTAGAGGTGGAAGTCATATCTGCATCCATATCCACGGAACATCTGCATCTAGAAGGTACAGATTTGCAGAGCTTGGGATTTTTATAATGTCTATATAATATAAATATTTAACAAGACACACACACACCTGCTTAACAACAACCGTGGCTCTAACGTCATAACACAACATCCACATCCGCGGTTGTTAAATTTTCATAAATATAACGTGTGATCCACCACTAGTACAATAATAATAATAATAATAATAATAATACTAATAATAATAATAATAAAACAATACTTAAACAAAGCTTTAAAATATATACGAAAAAAAAAGAAGTAATTTAAAATATTCATAAGCATGAATAACAAAAGAGCAAAAATTAACATACAGAAATCATAGCAAATACTAGGAAAAAAATAATAGGCAAAGGAAATGAGAAGAGACGATGCGAAGATGTGGGTTGAAAAAAAAAACTGATTATTTTTTAAATGTGTCACTTCATGCAACCAAATGTTACAAATGTCTAAAATTACCATAAGAATTAGCTTCCGTCACTCTACATCTCTTATGGAAATATTACAAATGTCTTCTATTAATGTTCCCTGAGACGACGCCCAAATGCTATAAAGCTTTCCACAAATGCTTCAAAACACCACTAAAATCTAAGTTTCCAGCCGTCCAAATGCTACAAAGCTTTCCACAAATGCACGAGACGACTCCCTAAAAATTATACTTCCAAGTCATATCTCTTAAGCCGTAATAAAAAGCCGTGTCGGAGAGATATTAACGAGACTCAGCACGCAGCCTGTGACATATACGCCTCGGCCGTCAAGCCTTCACATCGGCTTTTAAGGGGATTAATTGTAAAATTTGTTTTCCCAATATATCTTGGGATCTTATCAGCTGATGGGGTGTAAACACGCAGCTGGAGTCTTCCTCCGATTGGCTAGTTAGTCATATGTTCTGGGACTGTGATTGGTTGAAAGTCAGTAGTAGATTCTAGGATTGTGATTGGCTTAAAGTCAGTAATAGATTCTAGGACTGTGACTAGCTCAAACCACGTTGTAATACTGGGCTGTGATTGGCTCAATTATCTACATGTCTATCCTCCCGCGTTGTGCTGTCGAGCGGGTCGTCCCCTTTTCGTTGTGTGATGGGGCTAGTCAAGCACCTCCGCTCGGCCGGCCTCCCCCCCCGTGTCTCCCGGCCACGGTGCCCCTTTGTTTCCCTCATCGCGCCGCCCCCCCACTCTGACCCTTGCCCCCCCCCACAATGGTCCGTTCTACACCTACTAATCCTCCTCCTCCCTTCGCGAGCCCGTTGCATCCCGCATGCCCCGCTAATGCGCGTCGCTTGGGTAGCGGTTTCCCCCAGATCCTGTACTCCGGTTCGCACGGGGCCGCCGTTACCGTATTCCCTCCCTCCCCTCGTTCCCATCCTCCCGCTCACCCCCTGACCCCCCCCGCCTCCACTCCCCATCTCTAATTATCTCCCCCCACCCCTGCAAGCCCCTCCCCCTCCGAGTCCTCCCCTCCCTACATCCCCACCCCAACGCCACCGCGCTGTCTTCTTACTTAATCCACCGCCACCCGCGGCCCCCTTATTAATACTCCAAAGAAAACGGAATGTCACTATAAATATACTCAATAGAAAACGGAATGTCACTATTAATATTCAAAGTCTATTTCTAAACATAAGGGGTCAAGTGTATAAAGTGATATTGATGTTTATCTAATCTAAATAAAGAGGTAGAGAAAGTCATAATTTATATTGATAACAATGGAGGGAGGGAGAGGGTAGGGGGAAGGGAGGGAGGGAGGAAGAGAGGGGGAAGGGAGGGAGGGAGGGAGGGAGGGAGTAGGAAAGGAGAACGTATAGGAGGGATAGAGATAAAGATGGATATTTAGATGAATAGAAGGATAGAAAGACGTGGAGAAAGAATTGGTGTGTATGCAACTGGAAAAAATCTCTCTCTCTCTCTCTCTCTCTCTCTCTCTCTCTCTCTCTCTCTCTCTCTCTCTCTCTCCTAAACCCCACTACAGACACCCCAATACCCCCTCCACACTTGAATCCTCTTTCACCCCCACAGACAACCTATCCCCCAACCAAAACACTCCCCCCATCGTTCCCACACACAAGCTACCCCTAACCACACCGTCCTAAACCCCAACACACAACTTACCCCCACACACTCCTCCATCCCCATCCCCCCACACACTCCCCCCATCCCCATCCCCCCACACACTCCCCCATCCCCATCCCCCCACACACTCCCCCCATCCCCACACACACTCCCCCCCATCCCCACCCACACACACACTCCCCCCATCCCCATCCCCCCACACACTCCCCCCATCCCCATCCCCCCACACACTCCACCCATCCCCATCCCCCACACACTCCCCCCATCCCCATCCCCCCACACACTCCCCCCATCCCCATCCCCCACACACTCATCCCCATCCCCCCACACACTCCCCCCATCCCCATCCCCCCACACACTCCCCACATCCCCACCTCCCCACACACTCCCCCCATCCCCATCCCCCCACACACTCCCCCCATCCCCTCCACCTACCCCTACACACACGACAAACACCGGGGCGACCTCTCAACATGGCAGGAGCATTTTATTATCGAAAGGAACAATGTAGGAATATATCACGGTTAATGTACGCTGCCTTAATACAGACGCGCACACACGTACATTAATAATCACATGGCGGCGCAGGATGAGGTGTACACAGATAGGCAGGGTCATCTGTTATCGCTGTCACAGGTTACGAGATGTTGCCGGAGCTGGGTCAAACCTGTGTGGGTAGGGTGTGGGTAGGGTGTGGGTAAGTGTGGGGAGGGTGTAAGGGAGTGAAGGTAAGTGTGGAGAAGGTGTAGGTGGGTGTGTGTATGGGTGGATACGGGTGGAAGCTTAGGGAGGATGTGGGTGGGTGTAGGAAAGGTATAGGTGGGTGTTAGCTGTGAGGATGAAGGAGGGTGGATGGTTTAGGAAAAAATGTGGGTGTGGGGTGAGTGTTGATGTGGGGTGGTGTAGGTTGGGTGAAGGAATGTGGGGGTATTTGTGTTGGGGGGCACACACACACACACACGATCATTAAAACAGACAGCAACAGATGTAATTGGTCTCCCTCGGTACAGTAAAACATTTAGAGGAAGGAGTTTTACCAGGTTCGCTTCCTTAACTTGACAATAGTGGTCCCTGGCTTGTGGTAATGTTGTTGAAGTGGTGATACTGATAGTGTTGACGACTGTGGTGATGGTAGTGGTAGTGATGATGGTAGTGGTGGTGATAATGACGATAATGGTAAATTAGTGATGATAGTGATAATGATAGTAAGAATGTCAACAAAGGTACAGTGGTGGTACTCCCTTACCCTTCATATTCACCCCCCCCCCCTTCTCCTTCCCCCCTCCCTCTGCCTCCCTCCCCTACCCCCTTAGGTCCGGGTTAGCAGTAGTGATGTACACCCCAGACCAATAACGGGACTCAACCTTCTTCGTGAATCATAACATAAACTCCTGAACCTGACCCAAGGGGGAGGGGGTAAGAGGGAGGGAAAAGGAGAAGACTGGAGAGGAGAAATAAGATAAAGGTTAGGTGGGAAGAGAGGAAGGGGGACAGAAAGGAAAAGGTGGGGGAGGAGAAAGAAGGTAAAGTTGTTGGGTTAAGTGGGAGGGGGAAGGGGAAGAGGGATAGGTAATTAGGCTAAGGGAAGGGGAGGGTTTACGGGGAAGAGAAGGGAAAGGGGGGAGATGTGAGAGGAGAAGAAGGTGGGGGGGGGGGGGGGGAGTAAGGTTGGGGATATGGGAAGGGACAAAGAAGAAGGGAAAGAGATAATGTTTATTTTTATTAAGGTCGGTCAGAATAGGTTAGGTTAACCTTAATTAGGCTGAGTTAGATCTGGTCAAGTAAACTTTGATATTAGAGTATAAGTTTACGTTAATTTAGCTCAAATTAGGTTAGGTTAGGTTCCAAGTCCAGGTATTAGTGAGTCCCATTCATTATCACTAATAACTTACCAATGGTTTGGAATTACAATTGAATCCCATTAGTGGCCCGAACTGCCTAATTGGCTGTTAATCACTAGGAGTCCTTACCTGTCTTGTTCCGCGGTACTTAACGACTTACAATTATATCATACGAGTGATTACCTGCAGCGATGATGATAAGAATGACCTAATTAACAGGCGTGGTTTAATTACCTGCTTGAGTACTCACTCAGGGAGGTTACTCACCTGTGTGGGTTTAGTCCGCCCATGGAGGTTACACACACGCACATACATATACACGCACGCACATACATATACACACACGCACATATGCTTGTCTAGATCTGCACACACACACACACACACTTTATTCACAAAGGTCAACGACGTAAAGTAACCTAAAACAAAGAGTCAACTAAACACTCACTCAAGGTCAAACAGGGTCAAAATGCGGGTCACGGTGACCTACTGGTGTTTCCGATGAGGTGTTTGTATACTCAATATTATGCATTATACAGTATGTAGACCTATGTGGAGTTTGGTGACAGTCTGGCGGATAGATGGACGGACGGACGGACGGATGGATGGATGGATGGACGTGTGTGGCGAGGAATAATAATCTTCTCATACAGGGATGACATGACCAGAGGCCGACACATGTACCAGTATGACACGACAAAGGGTGATAACTGGGATAACACCTACTGGGATAACACCTACTTGCATAATATGTACTGGGATAACACGAACTTGGATAGCACGTACCAGGATAACACGTACCGGGATAACACGTACCGGGATAACACGTACCGGGATAACACGTACCGGGATAACACGCACCAGGATAACACGTACCGGGATAAAAGCAACTAAGTACCAGTAATAATTCAAACCAGCAATAGCACACGTACAGGTGACTTGCGAGAAGAAAAAAATATATATTATATATATATAAAGCGAGCTGACAGGGCCACACTGACACCGTACAGAGATGACACGTCCGTGGCTGACAAGTACGAGGGTGACACGCCAGGCGGACATGGTCTTATCTCTTGAACATGGTAATTATCTCTCGGGCTATTCATCTCCCTCAGTCGTGGCCAGAATTACCATTTCCCAAGATTCGAGTCATTCGGGTTCAGCGGTTAGTGGAGTTCACTGTTTCGCCGTCAGGTAAGTTGAGGTAAGTTCATTGGTCTATCTACAGGTAAGTTCAGATAAGTTCATTGATCCACCGTCAGTAAGCTCTTAGGGGCAGCAGAATTCTCAAGGAATCTTAAATGATAATAGCCACAGTAGTTAAGGCCGTGAAAAGCTTCTAGTTAAGGTTGAGTCTCACTCCTATTTCGACGACATTTTACCCACCTTCTGCGTCGTAGCTTCAGTGACCCAGGTACAAACACACACACAACGATCACTATAAAACCCCTGAGGTACGAGGAATAAGAAAACAAACACCATCATATGTTATCGTATCAACAAAAGCATTTTAATATATAATTTAATACACACAAGCAATCCCTTGAATACAAAGTTACCTTTTAGTGATTCATCGTTCGGCGTTAATTAAATAAACTGTATGGTTAATTACCTCGGCTTGTATGTTAAATTAACCACTACAATGGTGCCGTCCATAGTACACACGGCAACTCGGGAGTATTTCAATTTTAATGGGTTTTTACATTATAAAAATATATACAGTATTTTTAGACGATAAAACTTTACTTGATAAAATACCTCGTATATTTCATCACAACAGTTTCTAAGCGATCTATCTCCCTTCTCCTCCTCCCCCCCCCCCCCACACACAGACTACCCCCAACACAGAGACAACCCTCCCCAATACACACACACTACCCCCACCACCACCCCCCCATACTGCATCAACAGGTAGACAAGGGTATTATTCAAAGTCTAGGAGAACCAGATATCATCATTGCCCGCTAAGGTGAAAAAAACTAGTCAGGAGAGATCGCTTCTTTACCGTGAACTGAGAAAACTACTTAAGTGGTCGCTGAGGAAGAGAGATAAGTTTGACAGTGAGGAAGAACTACCTACCTTGTTGCAACCTGTAGTCACTTGGATATAATGATGGCATAGTGAAGTTTATTGATAGTGATGATGATAATGATGATAATAAAAATGAAAAGAATAAAATAATACAATGACAACTATATAAATAATAAGAAAATGGTATTAATAATCAATAAAACAACTTTAAATTACTGATAATAAACGATCATAACACTAGTAACAACAAAACAAAAATAATAACAACCAAAACAAACAAACAAAAAATACATTATTATTCCAGATCGTGCTTCAATTTTTTATCGTATAGGTCAGACTAGTGAGTGTGTTTGTCGATCTAATGGAGAAGGAGGTGACCATCTCCCTGTGTCGAAGTTTTTGGTGGCGTGTCTCGACCTTCTGGCCAATAAGGGAGGTTCTTGGATTAACATATTCTAGTTATTAGCCAAAAACTGGAATCTCTGGGATGGATTCGTGTGTGTGTGTGTTCTTCGTCACACAAACACACACACCCCCAATAAAACACATCCACACACACATCATTCCAATAAAACACTCATCCTCACAAATACCAACTGACACACACACACACACACACAAACTGTTCTCATTCCCTCACAACACAAAGTTTTGTACCTGCAAAACTTTTAGTGTATTCCCAGGTGGGTCATGTGGAGGTGGGTCAGGTGGAGGTGGGTCAGGTGGAGGTGGGTCATGTGAAGGTGGGTCAGGTGGAGGTGGGTCAGGAATGGTACTGTCTCAACGCATTACTGACGACATTTAGGATGCCATATTTAACCCTCTGAGGAAGACGACTTAACCCCTTGAGAACGATGACTTAACCCATTGAAGACGATGACTTAGCCCCTTGAGGAAGACGACTTAACCCCTTGAGAACTTAACCCATTGAAGACGATGACTTAGCCCCTTGAGGAAGACGACTTAACCCCTTGAGAACTTAACCCATTGAAGACGATGACTTAGCCCCTAGAGGACGATGACTTAACCCCTTGAGAACGATGACTTAACCCATTGAAGACGATGACTTAGCCCCTTGAGGACGATAATTCAACCCCTTCAATATGATAACTAACCCCCCTTGAGGAAGATGACTTAACCACAAGGAATTAAGTCATTGAGGGGATAAGAGAACAAAAAATAACGTATTCTGAGACATTTTGATTGTCCAGGTAGCAAGAGGAAGAGACGGAGGGGGGGGGGGAGGGGAGTCCAGGTGATGTATTATTCAACACATACACAATACACCTAAGGGTATCTGAGCCAAGGGGGGAGGGGGTGGTGGTTGGGGGGAGTAATGGAAGAGGGGCTAAGGGGTGATTTAGGGGAGAGGAGAGGGGTGAGGAGGTTAGGGTAGGAAGGGGAGAGGAAAGGGGGGGAGGGAGGGAAGTGGAGGGGAGGGGGTAATCATGAATTAAAATATAAAGAAAATTAATAAATACGGAAGAGGATGAGGAAAAAATATAAAGAAAAAATAAATGATGCAAAATTATCGTGACCACAACGACCAGTGTAGTACAGCGTCGTCCACGGCCCCTAAACACGCCCATGAACACCTACACACGCTCACGGAAACCTAATCACGCCCATATTCCAACAACTATCCTTTTCCCTACCCCACCATCAACACCCCAGGGACGTTTACACCCACACCCACGTTCTGACACCCACGCCCCACACTCTCTGTCGCCCCCTTTCACCCCTAAGGACACCCACGCCCACCATGGATGTGCCGGGCGTCCATGTGAGCTATAAAGAAGCGTGGAAAGAGGCGTCCACGCCCTCTGAGGTTGCTACGAGAGGCGTGGGCTGACAAGGTGACGTCCGGTATGAATCATTGGAAGGAGATGGGGGGGGGGGGGGGTGGAGGTGATGAGAGAGAGAGAGAGAGAGAGAGAGAGAGATATTATGTAAAAGTAATATATAAAGTAAATGTCTCCACCTACATAAAAGTCTGCGATCACATCAACCCTGCACCATCCCCCACACAGCACCACGATCACAGCACCACCATCACAGCACCACGATCACAGCACCACCACCACCAATTAAAAAACCCCACCTCCACCACTACATACGTGTAGCATTACTTCACCACAACCATGCACCATCACAACCACTACACCATCACCACACAGCACCACGATCACAGCACCACCACACTAACATCATCAAAACAGCCTCACCACCACAGCATCACACACACACACACCGCTAACCTCAGCATCCTTGGTCCGAGGTGAGTCTTGCAGTATCATCGCTTCTCACGGTCTTTGAGTGGCACTTTGACCCAGCTCAACCAAACGCCAGCTCGAGCCAGGGCACGGTGAGGTCATACCGGGGTCAGCATAGGTCAAACTCTCTCTCTTTCTTTCTTTCTTTATCTGTCTCACACGCACATGGTCAGATACACATGCAGTTATATATGATTTTCTGTCACACACACACACAACAAAACATAATAGCAGTAAACTTACAAAGATGAAATAAGAGGAACTACCACTGAAACAACAGGACAACCCACTGTAACACTAACAGTAATCCTTTGCAACAACAGTAAACAGTAGGCTTCTGCAGCACCTGTATTATTTACCTACAGAAACAGTAACCCTCTTCTACAACAGTCCTAGTAACCCTCTATTGTAACGGGAACAGTCCATTAACAGCAACAGTAACCTTGTGCAGCAGCAGTAACTCTATAGCAACAGGAACAATTACGTCAAGAGCAGTGACAGCACCGAGGTGTGCAGTACACCACGAGACACAAGCGTGTCTACACAGCACCGCGTCAGGTAGACTTTGGGCTGTGATTCACTGTGTTGTGTCGGGGTAAGTCCATCTCTCTAAGGGTCCCTATCAACCAAGACCTTTTCTCTATTCGTAAGGTTCTGTATTTATTCCGAAGGGCCTGTCTTTATTCCTAAGGGCCCGGTGCCATCTCCTTTGAACATTCCCTATCTCTTAGGGTTCGTAAGGAGAGGTCTACCGATCATCATCTCGGGGCTTGTATAGTCCCTAAGGGTACTGGCCCTCAGCGACTCAGGGTTCATGTATTACCTAAGGGCTTCCCTGGCGGTCTCCACGATCAGGACCTCCCAGTTAGGTAAAGGGTCAAGCCCCAATACCCTCGAGCCAGGTGATCCCACGACTTACCTGTCTCTGATTAAGGTTACCTGACTCGAGTGCAATTTTCATTTTGCCCTGATCGCGGTAAACGAATTCTTCGATTTTTGCTTTTCAGTTTCGGAGGGTCAAGAAAAGTTACTCCCTTGCAGGCCAATCTTCGGTTCTAGTGAATTAACCTTTACAATTTTGTTCTTGTATTTTATTTAAATAAAATCTGATATTTTTTTTCGGGGGGGGGGGGGGGCGAAATATCTAACGAGTTCAAATTACCTGATAAAATTTAGTTGTTCGTGTTTTAAGACGACTAAAAATTTAATAATAATAATAATAATAATAACAATAAAGCCATAATTTCAGATTTATCCCCACATATGACAACCTCTAGAGACATAATCACACAGTCTTAATCCTTTCTATGTCGAACTTTACATTGTAATATATAAAGAAGAATTGGTATTACTATTATATTCACAATATAATTACCAGGGTTATTATCATTACCATAATTACAATTACTATCTCTCTAAATGGAGGACGAATATGTCTGGACGCTACGAAAGAACAAAACGGACATAGGGAAGAACAAACAAAGAGATGGGAGGAGGAGGAGGGACGGACAGACGGACGGAAGAACACGCCACACTACCACCCCCAACACGAAAGATCCATTTAAAATATTCTTAAAGGTGAATACTGGATCCTATACCTCGTAAATAATATTTCTTGTTGGGGTCTTCACTACAATCTCCGCTTTTATGGGTACACGGTTGATTAGCATGGCCAGAGACGCCGACGACGGGGACAACACAAAGCCAACCAACATTACGTCATATGTTTCCCTAAAAAATATATAAAAATCGCCCAGTGGTGAAGGATTTACCTGTGTGGATTAATGTACTTTTTTTACCTGGAGAGTTAATTATTTTTTTTTTTTACCTGTCTGGATTACTGCCGGGGTTTGGATAAATTGTCTTAGTCTGATTAATTATATTTTTTGACTAAGTTAGTCTCTTGGCTTGTGTTTACCTGGATAGATAATTACCTTTGTTTCCAACCTTAATGATTATTTTTGTACCTGTTACGATTACCTATCTTAGTCTGTGTCAAAGGTTAATTAAATGTATCAAATGATTCAATTATATATATTCAATTTTAGGTTCAATTAATCTATGTCAAATAATATATTCAGGCCTAAAACAACCTTAATAAATTGCCAATGGTCACCCCAACGAGACCTCACATTACAGAGGTTCATTAAACAGGTGGTTTGAGGTGAACTTCCTGTACCACCAAGACACGATCACTTAACCACAAGAGGACAGGTGTGACGCATTACCCATTACTACCTGGCTATTACACCATTTACTGCTCACGAATCTCTGTTAATAATCCCAACCACACCAATCGTTCCCACCCACGAGTATATTTTAATATTCCTAATCATACCAGTCTCTCTCTCTCTCTCTCTAAAACAAAGAACAAGTCCTGTACACGTCCACACCAAGAACCCTCTACATTCCCACCCCTTCCATTACATCCCCCTACCAATACTCTACCCTATTCCTACCTCCCCTACCCTCTCAACCTCCCCTGCCCCCCTACCAATAACCACAATTCCTACCTAGAAGTCCGCTAGGGGATAATGTATGTCGTATCTTAACCTAACCTAAGTCATCCTAGGTCAGGTTCGGTTATTCTGACACAGGAAACTATTATTTTCATTCTAGTTAAATTACCACCCCCCCCCCCCCTCCCCGTGTCATTAAAACTAGGTCAGGCTAGACAGACGAGCAAGGTCAAGCGATGGAGGACTTTGATTGGCCGAGGGTGTGGGTGGTCGCGGGGTCATACGTGGTCATAAACGTCTCGCTCTCGCCCCAGTGGGTCGCTTTATGACCTGGGTCACATCCTGGACGGCGCCGAAAAAATATAGCGACAAAAATCTTGATGACATTTTCCTTACTAATAACACTATAACGAGTAAGACTTACGATAACCTCTTACGGGAAAAACTACGATGAATTCAAACGGAAAATCATTACCATAGATTCTTAAGAGGATATTATTACGATATACTAGCACAGGAAAACTGGATTCTTAAGGTAAAAAAAATTGTAACTTCTTACGGGGAAATACCATTTTTTTTCATGTGTTTACAATTACCACCAACAAGAACAACCATCCAATCTACTACCCCCATCACCAACAACACTTCCCATCATCCACATCTCCAACAACCACCTTCCCCATCTTTACCATTACTACCACCATCACCAAACCACTGCCATTAAAACCAACAACAACCACTGTCAACCATCCACCAGCACTACAACCTGCCATCCCTTATACACCCCACCAACCACCACCATCTCCACACACACACACACACAACGGTAACGCAACTTTCTCCCTCCCTGTACAGTAACAAAACCTCAGGTGGCACAACAGGTAATTAAAGACAGGTGTTTATGGTTCAATTTACTGCGTCATTAGACCTCGTTGCCTCGTACTCAGGTAGCGTACTCGAGTCTTTATTTAACCTAGGATGATCGAAGGTGTGATTTAAGTGGCTATATGAAGTGGTAGTAAGCTCTATTTAACCCAGGATGATTATAAATGACTTGTAAGTGGTACGATGCTCGAATTCCTTTTTAACCTAGGATGATCAAGGGTAATAAAGACGATAGGTAGGATTTAAGTGAGCACAGGGAGAGGTATTATACTATTATTGTTTATCCCAGGATGATTATCGACAAGAGTGGCCATGAGGGGGATGACTACTGTTAGTTGTAATAGTAAACATATGTATAAATAAAGTGCCACTACTACTACTACTACTACTACTACTACTACTACTACTATTCACACACACACACACACACGTGAACCAGACTACACCACACATCGTAATATTCAGGGGCGGTGTGGTGCCGGGTCGTGGCCAGTATCGCCCAACCTGGCATTAGCGGTGATGGGGGTGGCGATCGTCCTCTCTCACACCCTGGCGTAGACACTCTTTACACGCTTATCTTAAACCTCTCATGTGAAAATAGCTGAGGAATTATGACCACAGAGAGAGAGAGAGAGAGAGAGAGAGTCTAGTGATGGTGAGGGTGTTGGTGGGGTGATAGTTGTAGTAGTGGTGGTAGTTATGGTCCTGGTAGTGGTAGGGTGAGGGTACTGGTGGTGGTAGGGTGAGGGTACTGGTGGTGGTAGGGTGGGGGTACTGGTGGTGGTAGGGTGGGGGTACTGGTGGTGGTAGGGTGAGGGTACTGGTGGTGGTAGGGTGAGGGTACTGGTGGTGGTGGTAGGGTGGGGGTACTGGTGGTGGTAGGGTGAGGGTACTGGTGGTGGTGGTGGTAGGGTGAGGGTACTGGAGGTGATAGGGTGGGGGTACTGGTGGTGGTGGTAGGGTGGGGGTACTGGTGGTGGTGGTAAGGTGGGGATACTGGTGGTGGTGGTAGGGTGAGGGTACTGGTGGTGGTGGTAGGGTGGGGGTACTGGTGGTGGTAGGGTGGGGGTACTGGTGGTGGTAGGGTGAGGGTACTGGTGGTGGTGGTAGGGTGAGGGTACTGGAGGTGGTAGGGTGAGGGTACTGGTGGTGGTAGGGTGAGGGTACTGGTGGTGGTAGAGTGAGGGTACTGGTGGTGGTGGTAGGGTGAGGGTACTGGTGGTGGTAGGGTGGGGGTACTGGTGGTGGTGGTAGGGTGGGGATACTGGTGGTGGTGGTAAGGTGGGGATACTGGTGGTGGTGGTAGGGTGAGGGTACTGGTGGTGAGGTGGGGTACTGGTGGTGGGGGTACTGGTGGAGGAGAGTGGTTACGAATTTGAAGAGACAAAGACACACAGACAGAGACAGACAGATACAGACAGACAGACACAGAATAAAACTACCTTAATAACACCAGCTTTCCCCGGACCTCCAAGAAAAAATAAAAAGGTTAATCCCACAATTATTTTTTTCGACATCCATAATATGAAACGTGTAATTTTTCGGATGAGTTTCGTCTCGTAATACGAATATCCAGAGAGAAAGAGAGAAAGAGAGAAAGAGAAAATGACTTTCTTTCATGAATCTTTATTAGAATTTGGCGAATTTAATCTTGGGTTCTCAATAGATGGTGAATGAAGTATGACTAAGATTATATATATATGTGTGTGTGTGTGTGTGTGTGTGTACTGTATGTATGTCAGTGTGAATCGTCTGGTCTCTACGAAGTATATTAACACGTATTTATAAGTAGATATATTTTTAATTTATATTTACAATAAGGATAACATAAATAATAATAATAATAATAATAATAATAATAATAATAATAGAAATAACAACAATAATAACAACATTAATACTAAGAACTGTTATTACTATTATTCCACACACACACACACACACACACACACACCAGCATGAGTCAGGACGGGAAAGTTATGGTTTATCGTACAAGAAGGAGCATAACGCTACCAGTTAAGATGCAGCATTTCACCCAGCTTATGTTTACGTCCCAGCCAATTTATTTTACCCCAGGAAGATCACCGCTGTAGTTCAAACACAAACACACGCCATAGTTTATCCCGTCCTCGTTTATTTCCTAGGACGATCAACGATGTTTTATTTTTGGTTAAGTGTGTCAGCGTCAATTTTTTTTCACAGGGGGGTCATGATTATTTGTTTTCCGAGGATGACCAAATCCATTCATCACGATACTCTCTCTCTCTCTCTCTCTCTCTCTCTCTCTCTCTCTCTGTCTGTCTGTCTGTCTCTCTGTCTGTCTCTGTCTCTCTCTCTCTCTCTCTCTTACTGTCCAGGTGGAGGTAACGGCGACCCCTCACGCATGCAATTTGCTCCCAGGTAATACATTCTTATGGGGGAGAAGGAGGGAGGAGAGGGAGGTAGAAGACGAAGGAAGAAGAGAGAAGGGAAGTAAGGAGAGGTAGGAGAAGGAAGAAGAGGGATAGAGAGGGGAAGTAAGGAGAAAAGAGGAAGGAAAGGGAGGGGAATGATGGAGATGGGGTGAGAACGGAGAGGAGGGGGGGGGGCAGGAAGAAGAGGGAGGGAAAGGAAGGAAAGGAAGGAAAGGATTGGATTGGACAAAAGGGGAAGAAGGAAAGAAAAATAAAGAAAGGGATGACGGGAAGGGAGAAATGAAGGAGTGAGGCAGAAAGTGAACGGATGGAAAGGTAAGGGAAAAAATGGAAGAAAAAATGGAAGAAAAAGGAGAAGAAAAATAGAGGAGAAAGGAAGGAAATGGAGAAGAAAAGTAGAGGAGAGAGAGAGAGGAAGGAAGGAAAGGAAGGAAGAAGGAACGTGAGGGGAGGGCAGGAAGGAAAGGATGGGAGAGGAGGTGTAGGGCCCAGGATATTCAGTAATATATATTGGGATAAAATTCAGGTACCGGTGAGCACCTTTGATTTACGGAGATGTTACCAACTAGAGATAAATCCCTAATGTAATCCTTATATTGAAGATTTATGATTTGCTGAGGATTTACGGCTTTAAATTAATACGTAAAAGGGTTATCTGTTGGGGACCCTATTGGATATAAACACCTGATAGCTCTGTCGGCTGTCATTGGTCGAATTGCTTTACTGTTTATCACTGTTGTATACCTGTACTGTCTGGGTTTATTGTATACCTGCATTATTAGGATGTTTAATTATCAGGTAAAATAATCCGGGGTGCCTAATCTTCACGTGATTATCATAGGGTAATTATTCAAGAAGCCCAAGACAGACGTAACTTCTCTACCGTATAAATGATGCGCAGGTGATGTAATTTGCATGAGAACACCTGGGGGAAAGGGGAGGGGGAGGAATCACACCCACCCCTCACACAGGTGTTGGCGGGGCCGCGTACAGATGTAAATTGCAAGCCAGGTAGGTGTAAACACAAGCACACGTGTCTATAAATCATTTACTACAGGTGGGAGGACGCGTTCGGGGAGGGAGGGAAGGTGGGAGGGAGAGAAGGAGGGAGGAAAGGTGGGAAGGAGAGGAAGATGGAGGAGGGAGGGGAGTAAGGTAAGGAGACGGAAGAGAGAGGGAGACGGAATAGAAAGGGAGAGGAATAAAGTAGGAAGACGGAAGAGGGAAGGAAGAAGAGGAGGAAAGACGTGAGGTAAGGAAAAAAGAAGGACGGTGAAGGAGATAGACAAGGGAGAGGACTGAAGTAGGAAGAGGGAAGAGAGGAGAAAGAGAGAGGAAATCACGACGAGGAGTGAGCCAGGGAATGGGAAGAGGAAGGGAGGGAATGGTGTAAAATAGGGAGAAAAGATAAAGAATGAAGGAGTGAAATAGGGAGAAGAGGGAGTGAGGAATGGATGAAATAGGGAGAAAAGAGAGGGAAGGAGGGAGATAATGAAACAGGGAGGGAAAAGAAAGGAGGGAAGGGAGGTGGGAGGGAAGGGAGGGATGGAGTCAGCTAATACTGCAGAACAAGTTAACTTCTACTAAAGGCAAGAGAATATATTTAAGAGGTAATATCAGTGGAAGACAAGTAATACCAAGAGCCACTTATCACTCGGGACCGTAGTAAACTCACCTCACGACAGGGCCATAATATTATCTCTCTTCATGTGGACTTGGTATCACTGCATCAACAAATTAATCCCGGGATATTTTACTCTCAGATATTATTATAAAAATGTGTAAATATTATTAATTTTTTCAGAGCAAGAATATTTCCCTCTTATAAAGTCTTAATGTTAATTTATATATAAAATTACTGTACATAACATAAAGAGTATTTTGCACCCGAATGTTTCTCAAAGAACTTAATGAGAAATCACCTCACACCTGAGCTAGAATTCTCTTACAACTTTAATATTACCTGACAAGACATGTTAAATGAGAAATATTTTACATGCAAATATTACCCAGAAAAACTAAGTAAAAATCCCCTCACACCTGAACCAGAATATTCGCCTTTACAAAGAACTCTGAATGTAGTGGTTTTACGATACGATACGTAGGTGGTATACATACACGGGGGTGTGGTACCTGAGAGCCCCGCTGAGGGCATAAATCACTTGGCAATGGGCAATCCCGGGTGTAGCTAAACTGCCCGTCATACGCACAACCTTCAACAACAAAAGCCGTATCATAAACATATGCAAGACCTTAACAAAAACTGGCTTTAACTACAAATAAATGTTGATCTAATTTATTGGGTGCGATGTGTATCGTTGAGCAGCGGCAGGTGAGGTATAATTACCTGAAAATGTTGAATGTTAAACTCAGGCAGTATTCACACAACATCCTACGACAAGATCGCTCTTAATGTTTATCTGCCTACACTGACGACATGAACACCGGGTAAAGAGTTGTTCACTTATAAAAGTAACTAAGTGTAAATGTCAAAATATAATCAATATGACTTAAACTACCCAGTAAATATACGTTTACTTAGCAAAATAAAACTAAATAAGCGTACGTATTTAAATGATAATCTAGACGACTTAAACTGGGAATAAATGACTTAGAAAAATACATATACAGTATAAATAAACCAACACTATGACGGTAAGCAGATGTTGACTTAGAAGACTTCCAAAAATATACTTTAAGTTTTTATGTGACTTAAACAACGAGTTTATGAATAACAAAATATAAAATATATCCGAATATATGACCTAAAAGAACAAGTTAATATGTTAGCTTACAGGAATTTTTTTTAACTACAGAAAAAAAATTACAATTTACCAATGACGTCACTCAAACTCAACCAATACGCGCACTATATTTTCACTCATAAATACGCAAACATAACTCAGCATAAACTAACCAAATAACTTAAGATACGATCATTCAAAAGAAGTAATAATCAATTTACTACTTAGCTCTCCTCAATAACAATAGATGAATCCGTATTCGTAGACAATGCGTTTTTCTAAGGTACTTACGTCACAGTTAGTCACCTGCCTCACGTCATCAGGTACATATACACTTACCTGAAAGACAAGAGATTGTAATTAGTGATATATTCAATAAGGTAATTGTGGAGATGAACTAAATTTGAAGTTACAAATAAAATTAACTCTACAACTACAAACAACAACAACAGCAATAACAATAATAACAAATACAATGAAAAATAAAAATTATCACACAAAGATACAACCCCACTCACAAAGACACAAGACCCAAGCGCACATCAGTCACACACTTAACTCGAGCACGCAGGTTCGACCCTCCACATTCGAACAGGGAGGCTTCAACCCCCTCCAACAAGCACGGGAGGCGGGCTACCTGGCTCACGCACTGCCTGGCTCAACCACCTTCAAGCACGAACGCAAGCACAGGGAGAGTATTAACTGAAGCACTGGTTGTCGAGAGAGAGAGAGAGAGAGAGAGAGCACAGGTCGTCACTCGCTTCAACTATATACGAGAAAAACAGTAAAATCATAAATAATTGGGAATATTAGGGAAAATAACCAAATTTATCGGGTCTAATATGACAATAAACGATCTATTATCGGGAAAGTGATATAAACAGATCGGTAATTATCGGGAAATTAATAGAAACATCACCAGTTATCAGATAATTGAGAGAAAAATAGAATATATTCCAGCAGACATGAGCTAATGGTAAACTTCACAGGTAAACTTAATCTCCATGATGTGGCGGGCAGCATGCAAACGACCGCCCCTACCTGTGTTAATTACCGACCAGGTATAACTTACTACCTGCACCACCTCCCCTACCATCTTATGTACACAGGAGATATGAGCAGGTATACCCGGACATGCATGTATTAGTGAGTATACTGTTATACCACGAATACGTTAGGTTTTATATATATTATGTAATAGGGTGGGAGGGAGGGAGGGTGGAAGGAGGGAAAGAGGGAGGTAGGGGGGAGGAAGGAGGGAGGGGGGAGGAGGGGTGAAGGAGGGAAGGAGGAGGGGTGAAGGAGGGAAGGAGAGAGGAAGGGAGGGAGGGACGAAGGGGGGAGGGAGGGACGAAGGGGGGAGGGAGGGACGAAGGGGGGGGAGGGAGGGACGAAGGGGGGGGAGGGAGGGAAAGAGGGAGGGAGGGAGGGGTGGCATACAGTATCTACCTTATCCAGGTAAATGGTGTGAGATAACAGCTCACCAGAGACACTGATTTACAGGTTAAGAATTGTCTAAAATATATCTTTAATTCCGGGGTCCACCACAGACTTCTCCCACACTCACCCCACTCCTACCGCAGCCTTTACCACTTTACCACACTACCACCATAGCCTTCTACCACTCAACCAAAGTCCCACCACAACCTTGTACAGTTGCGGAAATGTGTTCCTACCCCCTGTGGTAACCTGCGTCTCCAAACGGCCAACCTATCTGACCTAGTCCTACAATATAACCCTATCCACCAATCACGTAGGTCGTTACACAAGTAATAACCATTAATTCATAAATAGTGACACTACTACTGCTACGGTGCTGTTTGGAGACACGGGTTATCACAAGGGGAGTAGGAACACAAAAGTACACCACACCCTATAATCCGACTTAGACCACCCCCCCCCCCCCACACACGTAGGAAGGGTCAGCCAGATGTTATCATGGTGATATCGATTAACGTGACTGAGGGATGGTTTAACAGGTCTTAGTGGTTAAACTCTGACCTCTTGTTTGGTGGAGGTAACACGAATAAATACACACACTACGTTTTTTTACCTGATTAGTAGGTGTGAGAATGAGGGGGGTGAGGAAGAAGGGGGATGGAGAGGAGAAGGAAAATGGAGAAGCAGGAGGAGGAGGACAAGGAGGAGGGAGAGGTAGGAGGAGGGAGAGGTAGGAGGAGGGAGAGGTAGGAGGAGGGAGGGTAGGAGGAGGAGGGAGGGGTAGGAGGAGGGAGGGGTAGGAGGAGGGAGGGGTAGGAGGAGGGAGAGGGGGGGGAGGAGAAGGAGGAGGAGGAAGAGGGAGGAGGAGGAGGAGGAAGAGGGAGGAGAAGGAGGAGGAAGAAGATGGAGGATGAGGAAGGAGGAGGAGAGTGGAGGAAGATGGAGGAGGAGGAAGGAGGAGGAGAGTGGAGGAAGGAGGAGAGGAAGAGGGAGGAAGAAGGAGGAGGAAGAGGCAGGAGGAGGAAGAGGAGGAGGAGGAGGAGGAAGAGGGAGGAGGAGGAAGAGGGAGGAAGGAGGAAGAGGGAGGAGGAGAAGGAGGAGGAAGATGGAGGAAGGAGGAAGATGGAGGAAGGAGGAAGTTGGAGGAGGAAGGAGGAGGAGGAGGAAGAGGGAAGAAGAAGGAAGAGGAAGAGGGAGGAAGAACGAGGAGGAAGAGGGAGGAGGAGGGGGAGGAAGAGGGAAGAGGAGGAGGAGGAGGAGGAGGGAGGTGGAGGAGGGAGAGGGAGAAGAAGGAAGAGGGAGGAGGAGGAGGAGGAGGAGGGAGGAGGAGGAGGAAGAGGGAGGAGGAGGAAGAGGGAGGAGGAGGAAGAAGAAGAAGAAGAAGAAGAAGAAGAAGAAGGAGGAGGAGGAGGAGGAAGATGAGGAAGAGGGAGGAGGAGAAAGAGGGAGGAGGAAGAGGGAGGAGGAAGAGGAAGAGGGATGAGGAGGAGGTTGAAAAGAGAGGGAGGTGGAGGAGGAGGAGGAGGAAGAAGGAAGAAGGAAGAGGAAGAGGAGGAAGGAGGAGGAGGAAGAAGAGGAAGAAGGAGAAGAGGAGGAGGAGGAGGAGGAGGAGGAAGATGGAGGTGGAGACGAGAAGAGAGAGAGAATGGGAGAGAAGAGAGAAGGAGGAGGAGGAGGAGGGAGGAAGAGGGAGAGGGAGGAGGAGGAAAGAGGGAGGAGGAAGAGGGAGGAGGAGGAGGAAGAGGAGAGGGATGAGGAGGAGGTTGAAAAGAGAGGGAGGTGGAGGAGGAGGAGGAGGAAGAAGGAGAGGGAGGAGGGAGGAGGAGTGGAGGAGGAGGAAGAAGAGGGAGGAGGAGGAGGAGGAAGAGGGAGGAGGTGTAGGGAGGAGGAGTTGGCGGAGGAAGAGGGAGGAGGAGGAAGGAGGAAGAGGGAGGAGGAGGAAGAGGGAGGAGGAGGATGAGGGAGGAGGAGGGGGAAGATGAAGGTGGAGGAGGAGAGAAGAGGGAGGAGGGAGAGGGAGGAGGAGCAAGAGGGAGGAGGATGAGGGAGGAGGAGGAAGAGGGAGGAGGTGGAGGGAGGAGGAGGAGGAGGAGGAAGAGGGAGGAGGTGGAGGGAGGAGGAGTTGGAGGAGGAAGAGGGAGGAGGAGTTGGAGGAGGAATAGGAGGAAGAGGGAGGAGGAGGGAGGAAGAGGGAGGAGGAGGAAGGAGGAAGAGGGGGAGGAGGAAGAGGGAGGAGGTGGATGAGGGAGGAGGAGGGAGGAGGGGAGGAGGAGGGAGGGAGGAGGAAGAGGGAGGAGGAGGAAGGAGGAGGGGAGGAGGAGGAAGGAGGAAGAGGGAGGAGGAGGAAGAAGGAGGAGAAGGAGGATGAGGAAGGAGGAGGAGGAAGAGGGAGGAGGAAGAAGGAGGAGGAGGAAGGAGGAAGAGGGAGGAGGAGGATGAGGGAGAAGGAGGAGGAGGAGGGAGGAGGAGGAGAAAGAGGGAGGAGGAGAAAGAGGGAGGAGGAGGATGAGGGAGGAGGAGGGAGGAGGAGGAGGAGGAGGAGGGAGGAGGAGGAGAAAGAGGGAGGAGGAGAAAGAGGGAGGAGGAGGAGGAGGATGAAGGTGGAGGAGGAAGATGAAGGTGGAGGAGAAAGAGGGAGGAGGAGGAGGAGGAAGATGAAGGTGGAGGAGGAAGATGAAGGTGGAGGAGGAGGAGGGAGGAGGAGGAGGAAGAGGGAGGAGGAGGATGAGGGAGGAGGAAGGAGGAGGAGAAAGAGGAGGAGGAGGAGGAGGAGGAGGACCCCCGCCGTGATAAACTTAACCATAGCAACCACCCAGGTTGTTCATGGAGTGCCGATGACGTCACAAACCATTTAGTACCCACCCAAACGAGCAAAAAAAAAAAAAAAAAATAATAATAATAATAATAATAATAATAACTACGACTACTAATGACAAGTTAAACAGTGCGTCAAGGTAACGCGTCGCCTCACCTCGTCGACGCGTCGTGTGTGTTGCTGACCAAGGTCCAGTCGTCCGTCGACATCACTAACGGACCAAAATCGCTTCTCAAACCTCTACAACACCCGCGTAAATAACTAAGTCTGTCCATCTGTCTTCAATAGCAGCAAAAGCGTCAATCACAGTTTCAAATCACGTCAGTTTCTTCACAAAATCACAAAAAATAACGGAATAGGTGAGATGGCGTCTGTCTCCTAAGGCCATATAACTCACACTGACAGACACCTGAGTGCCACTCAATGATTGGCTGAACTGCTGGACATGACCAAACCAGCCAATCAACGACCAGTGTAAAATGTATCGACTAATCAGCAAAATCTAGTGTCACCAAATCAACCAATCAAACACCAGAGCTTTAAAAATTTAAATCCCGGGAAGTGTGTGACGTCATTAAGGGCGATTTAATTATTATAGAGATGCCTATAGAGAACCTTACGGAGGTGTGCAACGGTAATTGTCCAACTACCACTTGAGTGATGGTTAGGCTTTCGAGGGCGTGTCGTAACCTACCGCCCCTCCCTCCCTCACTCCCTACCTTCCTCTCCTCCCTCCCTCACTCGCTACCCTCCTCTCCTCCCTCCCTCACTCTCTACCTTCCTCTCCTCCCTCCCTCACTCGCTACCCTCCTCTCCTCCCTCCCTCACTTGCTACCCTCCTCTCCTCCCTCCCTCACTCGCTACCCTCCTCTCCTCCCTCCCTCACTCGCTACCTTCCTCTCCTCCCTCCCTCACTCTCTACCTTCCTCTCCTCCCTCCCTCACTCGCTACCCTCCTCTCCTCCCTCCCTCACTCTCTACCCTCCTCTCCTCCCTCCCTCACTCTCTACCTTCCTCTCCTCCCTCACTCGCTACCCTCCTCTCCTCCCTCCCTCACTCTCTACCTTCCTCTCCTCCCTCCCTCACTCGCTACCCTCCTCTCCTCCCTCCCTCACTCGCTACCTCCTCTCCTCCCTCCCTCACTCTCTACCTTCCTCTCCTCCCTCCCTCACTCGCTACCTTCCTCTCCTCCCTCCCTCACTCGCTACCCTCCTCTCCTCCCTCCCTCACTCTCTACCCTCCTCTCCTCCCTCCCTCACTCGCTGCCCTCCTGTCCTCCCTCCCTCACTCTCTACCTTCCTCTCCTCCCTCCCTCAATCGCTACCCTCCTCTCCTCCCTCCCTCACTCGCTACCTTCCTCTCCTCCCTCCCTCACTCGCTACCCTCCTCTCCTCCCTCCCTCACTCGCTACCTTCCTCTCCTCCCTCCCTCACTCGCTACCCTCCTCTCCTCCCTCCCTCACTCCCTACCTTCCTCTCCTCCCTCCCTCACTCGCTACCCTCCTCTCCTCCCTCGTTGACTATCCTCCTCTCCTCTCTTCTTCCCCCTCGCCTTCCTATCTTTCCACCTTCCTCCCTCACTCATCCTCCATCCCATTTCCCTCCCTCACCATTTTCCCTTTAACAACCCCCCCCCCCTTTAGCCCCCTCCCCCCCCCCCCCGTCTCTCTCTGTTATCCCCCTCCACCCTCCCCCCCACCCTCCACCATCCACTATCCACCGGCAAAGATAACCTCACCAGAGAATGAGTTATCCGCCGACCTAGCCAGGATAACATCAGGCTGGCCATATACAGTCAATTTTCATTACTCCAACAAATAGAATTATCTGTTCTGTTGCTTAAAGGAATTTGGGGAAGAGAAGGTTTCGTATGTGTCATGTTTCTCTTGGTATTTAAATGCTAGAATTGTGGGTATTTTATGTGTTCGTATTGTGGGTATTTGAGGGTAAAATTCTGGGTAATTTTTTATGTCCAAATTTTAAGTTTTTTTTTTTTTAATTATTGTGTTTTTTTGTGATATTTTTTTTTAATGTGATAATTTATGGGGTATTTTATTATCAGGTTTACGGGTACTTTATGGTACACACATATACACAAGCAAGCACATCCACACATACACAATATCCCCACAGACATACCTACACACCAACAGACCATACATACCCACACCACCCCCACACACACACACCCCCCCACACCCACACCTAAACACCAAACATTTCTAAAAATCAGATGCCACTGTAGATCAGAATACGATACATCAACACTCAGATAATTACCCCCAGACGAGTTTCCCCGTCTCGTAAACAACACGTACTAATAATACCATGTCCGGCAACCCATCACGCCTTATAGAGCGTTAACCTGATTGGTCCGTGCCTGGCCAATATCTCTAAAACAAATTAAACCACTTATCTGGTCATCTTAATGCTGGAATACAATTATTGTGTGTAGGTATGAGCAACACCTCAGTGGCCATCATTAGTGAGTGCTTACCTGTGTTGGCCTCCGGAGCTCTTGCAGGTGGAGGTGTGTTTAAGCTAACTAGGGTTGACACACCTCAAGCTGAATGATGACAGCTTAATTATCCACTCGCTTGGGTGTTCGACTCGTCCGCTCGTAGGATGATGAGGATGATGATAATGATGATGATGTTGGTATCCGCTCGTTTGGGTGTTCGTCCGTTCGTAGGATGATAATGATGATGATAGTAGTGATGATGATGATGATGATGATAGTAGTGATGATGATGATAGTAGTGATGATGATGATAGTAGTGATGATGATGATGATGATGATGGTTAGTGGAGAAGCAGCAGTAAGTGTGTAATACGACGGATAGTGAACTCTATAAAACACAAAACAGTTATTGGTTAATCCCAGAATAGACACACACACACACACACACACACACACACACACACACACACACACACACACACACACGGATGCAATAAGTAAGTCACCCCTTTTCGACCCTGGTCTTGGCACCCTTGAGGGAGATATTAATGACAAAACATAAGCTCCCTGACCCTTGTGGTTCTCCCTGTAGAGTGCAGACAGACACATATACAGACAAACGGACGGACGGACAGACAAAACTGCTTTGTGTGTGTGTGTGTGTGTGTGTGTGTGTGTGTGTGTGTGTGTGTGTAAACCCCAAAAATTAGAAAAAATAGAATAAATGGAGAAATAATATTAAATTAGTAAAGGAGAGAGAGAGAGAGAGAGTACGTTTAATTCCAACAACTAAGAAAGAAAGGGAACAAGAGAGTAGAGACGAAAAAAAAGCAGAGAAAAAACACCATAAAACACAGTAAAACACAGGTTTAATCCCAGACGCCAGACAAGGTTGGCAGTTCCAGCAATGCCCCCTCCCATTCCCTCCCCCCTCACACCATCCCAACCTGTCACCCTCCCTCCTTCCTACCTCTTCTACCCCATTCCCAACCCTTCCCCTCCTCCTTCTTCCCCCTCCTAACCCATCACCCTCCTTCCCTACCTCATTTCCCTCACCCTCCACCCTTACCCTTCCTTCCTCTTTCACCCCTCCCTCCCTTTTTCCTTCACCCCTCGTTCCCCCTCTCCCGCATCCCTCTCTCCCTTCCCCCCTCACCCCTCCCTCCCTTCCCCCCTCACCCCTCCCTCCCTTCCCCCCTCACCCCTCCCTCTCTTCCCACCCCTCACCCCCCTCCCCTGGTTGGCTCAAGAGTGCTCGCGCCAGGTAAATGTAAATGAACGAATCATTTAGGCAATTGGCCCACCCTCACCGTGTTGTCACAGGTAAGACTCCGAGTATTGGCCTTCCTACTACACCTGAGATTATTGTACGGGAGGCGGGGGATGTTTAAACTGTAAGCACGATTATAGCACAGGTGAATTATTTGAAGGAAATTATTAGAGGAAGTAAGCTTAGAAATTGAATTATTGGACAGTTAAGGCAATAATTCTGGTATAGATATCCGACATAAAATTATTGTATGAGAAGTGAATTATTGGAGAGGTGAATTATTTGACGGAAATCATTAGACGAAGTAAGCTTAGAAATTGAATTATTAGACAGTTAAGGTAATAATTCTGGTATAGCTATTATACCCGAAATTATTGTATGAGAAGGGAATTAATGAGCTTGTAAGGGCAATTATTGGAGAAGTAAATTATTTGACGGAAATTATTATAAATATTACCTTACCAAACTGAAATTATTGAAAAGTTAAGACAATAACACCGGGCTTAGTCCTACACATAAAATTATTATGGGTGAAGAAAGAGTTATTGTGTGAGGACGATTATTCTACAGAAATTATTACGATTATTCCACATAAATTATTATCATACGTGGAAACTTTAAAAATAACTCGAAAAATTAAAGAATTCGAACAACAGAAAACACACACACACACACACACACACACACACACACACACACACAATGGGCGTAAATAACCCAAACACAGCTTACCTTCACCTATCCTCCTCCACCATCACAACACCCCAACCAAAGTACAACACACAACCCACACAGTCTTAAAATTCTACAACACGGGACATACAACCTCTGCACTTGTCACTGTTGTAAAAATAATGAAATTCCATACAGTAAAATGAGTTAAAAAAAAATAAAAAGATAATTGGTGAAACGGATTCAATTTGCTCACTGAGGGATGGTCGATCACATGTCAACTGCTACCTATCAACAGAGGGTGGAAAGAGAACGATATTTGAATGTGAGAAAAATGGGTATGGATATGTGTGTGTGTGTGTGTGTGTGTGTGTGTGTGTGTGTGTGTGTGTGTGTGTACAGAGAAAATGAGAGAGAAAACTTTTCACATATATATATTTAAACTCTCTCTCTCTCTCGCTCGCTCTCTCTCTCTCTCTCTCGCTCTCTCTCTCGCTACACAGGTAAAAAATAGTTGGGATGAGAATGGAGGACGGAATAACAGGGAAGAGAAGGAATGAGGAAAGAGGAATGGAAGGAGGAAAGGGAAGGTAAAAGAAAGGAGGGAAGGGGGAGGGCAGAAGAAAGGAAGTTGGGACAGAGAAAGCAGGATAATGTTAAAGAATAAAGGGAGAGAGGAAGGGTAGACGAAAGAAGGAAGGAAGGAGGAAGGATAGAGGAAAGAAGGAAGGAAGGGAATAAACATTAAATTTTATCCAGTGGTTAAATTATAATCAACGAAATTAAATTCTCTGGTGAATATATTTTAAAACGAAAATCGACAAGAAAAATAAAGTTTCAAATCCTATAACCGATTATAAATAAGATGATTAACATAATATTTATCTAAGACAAATATAAAAAAAAATAAATTCAAGATTAAAATTAAATAAATAAAAAGATTATGTGATAGATACCTTTACAAGACTAATAAATATATCAGAATTTAATCTCATAAATAAATATTAAAATCGTAAAATAAATATATTAAAATAAATTTGTTTTCCTGATTATTATTTCCAAACAACAAAATCAACAAAAGTAAACAAGTGACAAATAAGTAAACATATAAAAATTAATTAACAAAAGTGACATTACGAAAAAAAAATATTGGAAGTGGTTGGTGACTATTAAATAATATCCTTCCAAACAATATATTGATAAACAAGTAAACAAATAGAAAACAAACAATAGATGGAGACTATCAATCATACATGAAGCCAAATTAAATGAATTGATTCGACAGAAGAGAAGAGAGAAGAGAAGAGAGAAGAGAAAGGAAGGAAAGAAAAAAGAAAGAAAGAGGAAACGAAGAGAGAAAAATAAACACAGGAAGAAAAACGAAGACGATAAGAACAAGAGAAGAAAAAGAAAAAAATCCTAAAGTGAAATCAGAAAATTAATTTGACGTCGAGATTATTATAAAGCAAAACCTGTTCGTCCATAATAACGAAGAGCGGACCTCGTTACCCTCTCGTTGTTACATAATCAGAGCTGTTATCCACCTCCAATTACCTGACACCTTAAATTATGACATGATTTGGTGTCAGAAAACGATTAAAGTGAGAGAGGGGGAAACCTTTCAAGCTTGGTAAAGGGAAGAGATGATGATGATGATGATGATGATGATGATGATGATGATGGTGATGGTGATGATGATGATGATGATGATGATGATGATGATGATGGTGATGATGATGGTGATGATGGTGATGATGATGATGATGATGATGGTGATGATGATGATGGTGATGATGATGATGATGATGGTGATGATGATGATGGTGATGATGATGATGATGGTGATGATGATGATGATGGTGATGATGATGATGATGATGATGATGGTGATGGTGATGATGATGATGATGATGATGATGGTGATGATGATGATGATGATGATGGTGATGATGATGATGGTGATGGTGATGGTGATGATGATGGTGATGGTGATGATGATGATGATGATGATGATGGTGATGATGATGGTGATGATGATGATGATGATGGTGATGGTGATGATGATGATGATGATGGTGATGATGATGATGGTGATGATGATGATGATGATGATGATGGTGATGATGATGGTGATGATGATGATGATGATGGTGATGGTGATGATGATGATGGTGATGATGATGATGATGATGATGGTCATGATGATGATGATGATGATGATGATATTAAATGATAATAAATTTTCATAAAGGTAAACTTTTGAATGATTTATATTTAAGATTCTTAATAAAACTCAACAATAATAATAATAAAATAAATAAATATATTGATTGACTATATATAAACAATCTAACAATCTTGGTGTAATTCTCCTCACAAGTTCAGTTAATAGATACTTCCGTTACAGCATTACTTAAACGTATAATTACATACCAATTACATAATAGCATATCAGTTTCTATTAAATTACATTACAGCAATACATAGACCAAAATGTATCAATAGACACCAATTACATAACCACAAAACAGCTTCGATTATCTTAATACAGCGTTACATACATACATACATACATACATACATACATACATACATACCAAAACGTATTGATACACATTCCTTACAGAACAAAATAACAGCTTCCAATCACTATGTACCCTCACCTACTGTATACTGTAACGTGTTATTGCACACCCAATACAAAATATTACAACATCACCACATTACAGCTCACTACAAAACAAGCTACAGGAACCATTATCAAAAAATTATATAGATACAGACACCAACTGTAGCATTACACTGAGACGAGATGCAATAAACATTACAGTGGAACGCAAAATGACACAAACACACGGTACAGCGTTCATTATTAGTCATTACAGAAATTCAGGGTTACAAAATACAGCTGTAAACAAGAGTAAGTTGATCCCAGAAGCTAATACTCAAGACCTAATTATCATGAAGAGGATGGGACCAGAAGGAGACAGACAGACAGACAGACAAACCAGACAGACAGACAGACAGACAGACAGACAGACCAAAAATGACCAGACAAACAGACAAAAATTCAAGAAAGACAGGCAAACAAAAATTCCAGACAGACAGATAGACAGGTTTCCGATATACAAACAAACACAGACAGACGTTGTAAATTAATGATCTCAAAGCTCGAACTTATCTTTAATCTGTACATAATACGGAACGTCGATACTTAGTAAGACCAGATCAGGTGTGTGTATACCTTAACGAAACTTAAATCATCTGTGACAAACATCCTCACCTCCCCATAACTCTTAAAAGATATGGAGTGATATATGGAGGTGAAACGTGGGCTAACCTATTCACAGAAAACGGGATGTCGACCTTAGATAGAGGAGGTGAGATGATCCGTGACTACAATAATCATGACGGCAACTTACGCCACACACCTCACAGGCGTTACCCTCATGACCTCACCGCTACAGGTACGGGGGTGGGGGTGTAGGAGATGTTACAAGTAAGTGGGAGGGGTGTAGGAGATTTTACAGGTAGGGGAGGGGGGTGAAAGAGACATCTGTTGAACCACCTTTTCATAGCCAGGTAAACATATTAAGGTATCTATCAATAACACCTATGGTAATCGTCACCTGTCACTCTAATATCACAGGTGTGGGTGACAGGTGGGTGACACAGATGTAACACCCACCAGTACTTGGGTGAAGGAGTCGGGCATTATATAGTATTAACATAGTCAGTTGGGCATGGATCATCGTAATGCCAAAGATTAATGGTAACTCCGATAAGAATAAGCATAAATCTGACCCAGCAGGTGAGTACTCGATGGCTTCTTAATTCCCCGCCTCTTAACTTTGATAAATTGCATACATTAGCATATAAAATTGGCAAAGTGCTTATTTGCAATGGTAATGTAGGGAGTCGTTGGAGGCTTTATCGCCAGATACACGAAACACCGGGATGGGATACACAGTTAGTGAAGACCTGTAGGTAATTAATTACCATCTTGCTATCTAACATCAACAACCATAAGAAAATAACTTTTTTTTCCATCCCTTTCTATAAATCGTAATAAAGGAACAATACCTGTCTTATTAATTCATCTTTATGTTGATAATGTTAATGTGGATAGATTTAGTTTATTTTCTGGAAAATGATTGTTGTTAATATTTTCAGCACAGTTAATTTGTATCTGTACAAATTTTTAAACACAAGAATGTAATTGAAAATTTCGAATAACTTATCATCATCTTTCCCATCACAGAAGATTATTTATTTCTAATTTATTTTGATTTCTATCAGAATTGTTTCTATTTATCTGTGTTTCTCAAGACGTCTGACTTTCCCTCTATAACACATATTTTATAAATCAATTCTGAAGAGATAAGAGACAATAAAATTTAACATATAAAAATAATTTGACGTTAACAGATAACAATTATTCAATTTATTCTCTTCTTTGATAGATAAAGTGGTGAGGAAAACAATACTTATACCTTATACAGTGTGTGTGTGTGTGTGTGTGTGTGTGTGTGTGTGTGTGTGTGTGTGTGTGTGTAGACTGATGTTAGTAACTCACACTTAATAGTTACGTCTGTCAAATACTCTAGCCTATTTTGACAAGTGATTTGACCGGAAATGAGTGTATTTTACCCCCCCCCCTCCCTCCGTTTCCCCCAAATACAAATATAAACGTGTATTTTGTCAAGAGATTTGCTAGAATTCGTGTTTACAATGACCTACCCCCAAACGCGTGTGTTCTGCCATGTGATCTACACGCATTTGCTTGTATTTTGCCGAGTGATTCGCCAACATATGCGTGTATTCTGGCGGGTGAGAGCCACAGAGAAGCCAGGTGAGAGCCACAGAGAAGCCAGGTGAGAGCCACAGAGAAGCCAGGTGAGAGCCACAGATAAGCCAGGTGAGAGCCACAGATAAGCCAGGTGAGAGTCACAGAGAAGCCCGGTGAGAGTCACAGAGAAGCCAGGTGAGAGCCACAGATAAGCCAGGTGAGAGCCACAGAGGAGCCAGGTGAACGTCTCGTAAACACAGGTATAAAACATGTTAGCCGTGACAGGTTAAGTGGCAGCCACTCAGGTGTGATGCTGCAGGTAGCCTGAGCCTCTACCCTCCCTACCTATCCGTCTATCCTTCATGTCTATTCTATTTCTTCATCTGTGTCTCAAGTTTGAGTTTTCTCTTTCTCGCTGCTTCCATCTTTTCTTTGTGTGTCTATCAGTATATTTTTATTATGCCTTCCTCCATCTACGTTTTCCAAAATATCCTCAATTTATCCACCTGTGTCTCTTCCTCTCTCTCTCTCTCTCTCTCTCTCTCTCTCTCTCTCTTACAGGTGAGACATAACGACAGACTGGGAGCTGACCAGAGAAAATGCTGTGATGTTTCTCACCATCTGTTGTGTGTGAGGTAAACAGATGCCTCCCACTCACCTGATGTCAACGGTACTTACATTACAGGTGTGTCCGTTACGTCTTCTGTACAGGTGTTACTTACCTGCAAGAAAAAAACAGGTGTGTGTGTGTGTGTTTATATTTATCTGCTTGTCTATATGTTCTTATGTGTGAATACGTATGTCTTCATATGTGTATTTTTACTAAGCGTAGATGCAAACGCCTTTGTAAATGTGCTTATACTGTATATATGTATGTATTCAAGTGCGTTCACCTGTAATTTACATGTTCAATCAAGATCAAGAACAATGAATACCAAAATGAGCCACCGGAACCACCAACCCACAGCCCCACACACAAAAACTCCAGCCCGTCATCTGCCACACTTAATATTAAGCATCACGTGGCAGGTAATCTCACAGCTCTTTATAATATTCTCAACAACAAAAGTAATATATTTAATGTTCAAGTGTAGATCATGGCGGTGCATAACATTGGAAATACGACGACTTGTGTTAGTACGTGTTGCAAATCAAGTGAGAGAATTATGTCCTTTGTAATTGCGTTTCCGTCGTGAGATCAATTTATTAATTTGCAATATAAAAAAATTAATACAAGTAGAAAATCTGATATGTGTATTGCAAATTGAGGTGGAGGTTATCTTTTGCAATACGTTGGTTGTGTTAAATCATTGTGAAAAGAGATATAAGAATGAGCTTTGTAACAGGAAGTCCAATGTGACGTTAATATGTATTGTAAATAGGTTTTCAGCGTAAATCTTTGCAGTATGTTGATTGTAATAATATGTATTGTATATCAGGATGAGGAATGTCTTTTGCAACAGAGAGTTTGTCTACACTATGCCCCCGGGAGGTGGGCTCCTCTCTCAGGCCAAACCTTCGATGAGGGACACGTAACACACACAAGATAAATCACATGTTTTTATAGTACAGTACAGCAACAAACACACATTAACAACTCTTGCCTAGTTTTGACTATATATATAATTTGGTTGGTACGTTATATAAACTTACAAAAAAAAATCATACCACAAAACGAAAGAAATAAATGAATGAATAAACACATATAAATAATATCTTGGTCCTCTTCAACAACGGTAATTTCCCAACAGTACAAATATTACCTCTGCCGCATTATGCAGACACCTTGAGAGGGGAGAACACCCATCCAAGATTAAATTCCAAACTACACCCCACCAGAGCACCACCACCACATCCTTGGGGAACGCCTTTAGCATGGCCAGGTTCAACTTAAGTAGCGAGATAACACATAATGACGGTGGATGGATATAACCTGACTACACCCTTAATTACCTGTCTAGACTCATCGCTACGTTACACAGGTATATTTCACCCACTAACTAATGAAATCATATAAACCCGACGGAAAAAACATAACTGGGTTTGTTATTATCACTTCGAACAACCTGACACACTTGGCCATTAGGAAAAACCCGACCAGTTTGTAATGTGGCTCGTAGGGTTTTATGCCCTATTAGTGCTAACATACATGACAGGTGTAATGAGGCAACGATATTGTTCTTCATCTCTATATAGTTGTTTCGTATTGTTTGTGAAGAGATGAATGTAATAAATTATCAGGTGGGAAGCACTGTTGTTGAAGGTACAGTCACTTGGTTAAGATAATCTGTGTAATGTTGTGAATACTTGAGGGTACATTAACTACCTATAAGCTTGATTGTATATAGAAATAGTATCGTAATTTATTTTAACGCGAAATAAGGGATGACTTTGGTAAATAATATAATGACGCCACTTTTAAATCCTGATATCACCCATAAACAAACTCGTCACGTCACTTCTGTTAACATGAAATTCTGACATCAATTACGATCGCATAATTTTGACATCACTTTCGTAAACGCATAATTCTGACGTCATAAGTCTGTAGACACAAAGAGAACTATACGTCGATGGTATCAATACTACGGCATATTTGGGCACTGGAGCATATCTATTGCAATAATTTGTGTTAATACCGTATTGCAAATCAGGAATGAACATACCTTCTGCAATATGCCAATTATCTCCTTGGGCGATTATCTATAATTAAGAGCATCTGGATTATTTACGATTAAGAGAGAGAGAGAGAGAGAGAGAGAGAGAGAGAGAGAGACATCATTGCCACCCAAATTATAATGTTATAATGATCAATAATGCACAAAGAGGCGGACGAGGAAGCCTGTCATCACGAGGGCTAATGTTCAGGTTATAACCACGCGCCCACAGGTAAATTGCCTTTAATTACAGGTGATATGAGCAAACAGGTACCTGAGTCCTACATAATTCGGGAGCGTACAGGTGAGTTCCTTCAGATTTAATGACGTCATTAGCATGGGTTCTGGAGCATATCTATAGACTGATGGCGGGGAAAAAAGAGAAGTGATAAAAGAGACAGATGAGGAAAAAAAAGAGAAAAGGGGTAAAAAGAGACTGAGAAAGAAGAGACGGGAAAAAAGAGAGAGGAAAAGAGAGAGGTGAGATAAAGGAAGAAAAAAAAAGATATAAAATTTATTAAGGAAAAAAATCATACAGGGTTTTATTAAAGTCACTGAGGAAGCAAAAGACCGATAAATACCGAGGGGAAAAAATGTAAGTAATTTATTGAACAGATCGGGGAGAAAAAAAAAAAGACATATGAACTAGGGAGGGAAAAAATATAGAAGGATTTACTAAAGTGACAGGTGGAAAAAGAGATACCTTATTGGGGAAAATTGATGGGAAAAAAAAGAGCAAGAGCTAGTGGGAAATAATAGAAGTAATAAGAGTTATTTTTAAAGTTACTGTGAATACAGAGCACTCTCTCTCTCTCTCTCTCTCTCTCTCTCTCTCTCTCTCCTCCACTCTTACCTCAGCCTATCGTCTGTATCTCTCATTCCCTTTATCACCCCCCCCACCCAGCCACCCCCCCCCCTCCCACTTGAGTCTCAAAAGTTGAATTTGTCAGTGCCCGAGTGCTGACCCGGGCAGGTGAGAGGTAAAGA
>CAUDMG010000173.1:1195000-1267500 GCA_958450375.1 Homarus gammarus
AACAAGAACAAGAACACACACACCTCAGAGACACTTTACCACACTTCTCCAGTGCTCAACATCCAAGGCAGGTGCAATACACGTTGCAGGATGACCCGAGCCTGCAACCTTTACGCACTGCAACGGCGGGGGAGCACATCTATACACTGTGCTTCATGGTGATCAACACGGAGCTGAGGTAATACTGACGGAGGTGAGACTTATGTAGACTGTCAGTAACACCGTCAGGATGGTCTGGTGATGTCTGTCCGTCAGGTCATCTACTTCATGGGGGGGGGGGGGGGCTACTCCATGATGGGTGTAGGGGGGGAGAGTACACGTCTTCACATGGGGTGACTATATTGCTTTTCCTCATACATACATACATACATACATACATACATACATACTGTACATACACGCATAAAAACACGAGAAACATGTAGACACACACACACACACACACACACACACACACACACACACACACACACACACACACACACACAACAAACATATAAAACACCTCCTCCTTGAGGCCCAAGAGGTTTAAACAGCTCATTATGTACCATGACAGGCGACGTCAAGCACTTCCCGCACCACACGCTGAGAAAAACAAGACAAACACGGACCAAGGTACTAAAACACAGGTTAAATCATCACCCCACGGAGAGACATACAGATTAAAACACTATAAGAAGTATCAAAACATAGGTAAATAAACACCCCATGGCGAGGAAAACAAATTAAAACACCGTCCCAGGTCATATCAACACCTTCAAACACGACAAACACGATCCATGGTACTAAAATACAGCTTACGCCATCACTTCATGCAGTAAAACAGATTTAAACACTGTAAGAAGTATCAAAACATAGGTATCAAACACCCCATGGGTAATAAAACAGATTAAAACACTGAACGAGTTATCAAACATACAGTACGTCAATTTAACACCTCCCAACACACACACAGAAAAACACGTCAAACACCGTCCCTGGGAATAAAACAAAAATCAAATCATCACACAGAAAAAAAACACCGTCTAAACCACGAAAAATATTGGTAAAATCAACATCCAATGGAAAGAAAAACATATTAAAACACCACCAATAAAATAAAAACAGAGAAAAACACACTTAAAACACCGTCCAAGTTACCCAAACACAAGTTAGATCAGCACCACGCGGCAGAGAAAAAAAAACACATCCCAAAATAAAACACGATTCACGCTATCACAACACACGTCAATTCAACACTACACGCGGGAGAAAAACATATTAAAACATTGTCTGAGGCACTTGGAACAGAGGTCAGTTTAATCCACACACACACACACACACACACACACACACACAAATAATCTCCCAGCCTCATCTATTAAACATTCAAATTAGCAGGAGTTCTACCCGACGGAGCAACATTAGAGTTCACACCACCTAGACAGCGACTAATTCCCGACATACCGAAGGCCAAGAGAGGTCTCGGGAACCCCCCTGAGAACCGCCGACGCACGCTACTAAGCACACACACACACACACACACTCTTCAACACCCCCCAGAAAATCACTTGTCGATGAGCGCAGTGGAGTGAATGTTTAATTGAGGAGGGTGTGGGTGGTTGTTGGGGAGGGTGTGGGTGGTTGTTGGGGAGGGTGTGGGTGGTTGTTGGGGAGGGTGTGGGTGGTTGTTGGGGAGGGTGTGGGTGGTTGTTGAGGAGGGTGTGGGTGTTGATGGGCGGGAGGGAGAGAGGGGGTTGATGGGGTGGGAGGGAGGAGGAGAGGGGTGAGAGAAAAAGATATAGACAGAACGAGTGTGAGAGAGAGAGAGAGAGAGAGAGAGAGAGAGAGAGAGAGAGAGAGAGAGAGACCACCATTTTTTCTCACAACTCAGGTAATATTGAAGGCAGTTAATGAGGACCTCCGCGTTGTAACAGGTGAATAATTCATCTCTAAATTGAGTTCTTAACACCTGTCCACACTGTTATTTGTGCAATCGACGGAACGCACGCTCGACCCCGGCCTGAGGTGTGATGGTCCAGGCCACATAAGTTCAAGGTTCTCTATCTTAACACCAGGGAAAAAATAACAAGCTGGGTGAGTTAGGTTAAGGTTAGGTTAAGGTTAGGTTAAGGTTAGGTTAAGGTTAAATTTGTTTAGGTTAGGTTAAGGTTAAATTTGGTTAGGTTAGATTAAGTATAAATGAGTTTAAGGTTAGTTTAGGTTAGGTGAGGTTAGGCTAAGGTTAAATTAGGTTAAGGTTAGTATAGGTGAGAGGTTGTAGGTAATTAGCTTAATGCGAGAAAATTAAATTAAGGTGTTAAATTAAATAGGTGTTTATAGATGATTCCTTGCTGTATTTATTTTTGTTTGCATTATTGTTGTTTTAATTATTGGCAACATAATGGATTTATTATTATTATTATTAATAGTAGAAGTAGTAGTAGTAGTAGTAGTAGTAGTAGTAGTAGTAGTAGTAGTAGTAGTAGTAGTGGTAGTATTTTAAATATTATTACTGGCTATTGTTGTTTTTAATATCATGATTATTTTTCTTGGTAATATCATCATAAATACCAGTTTTACCTTTCCTATTATCACTATTATTTTCATCATTATAAATAATATAAAAACAATTATAAATATAACTAGTACTATTATTTCAATCACTAGTATAACGCCTGAGTGAATATTATATTATACTAATTTCGTCAGGTTTTATCTACTAACAAGAAGTGGACACCTTTCCTGCAGTCTCGAGTGATGACTATCTTCACTACCTGGCCCTGGACACACCTACACTTACCTGTAATAACCGCATCTCTACTTTTTCCTCTATAAAATTTCTCGCCAAATAATTCCGGTTTACAAGTCGCCTGACATTCTTGTTAGTTTTGTTCTTCTGGCAAGTGATTGGTAATTCAAGCACACACACACACACTCACACACACACACACACACACACACCTGGAGGCTCACAAGGAGGAAACAAACCAGTTATAACAACTATCTAACACTTCAGTTGAACGTGGTTGCTGGACATGTTCGATGTTCGTTGGTCGTGGTACCTAAGTATGTTCGTTGGACGTATTCTATCGATAGGACTTTTATGTTCTTTCGTTTGAATTTCCATTGGTTAGAGGTGTTCGCTGGCTAGGATTTCTACATTGTTCGCTAGATGTACTGTACCTGTAAACGTGATTCGACGAACGTACTATCCCCCTCCGTTTCTTAAAGGGGGGGGGGGAGGACACCATACATCATACTCCGGTAGAAACACAACCCTGGGGGGTGGAGGGAGGGGGGGGGGAGGGCGAATGGGTAAGAGGGAACACCATACATCATACTCAGGTGGGAACACAACCAGGTATGCAAAACACCTGATGACAGTGTAGCTCACCTGCCCTAAATCTTCTCCCAGTGGCAGGATACACGGGGTGGGGGTGTTGATGCCGTGGAGTAAGGGGGGGGGGGAGGGGGCAGGGAAGATGATGGGTGAGTGAGAGGGAAGAAGTGAGTGAGAGACGGGGGGGGGAGGGTAGGAGGGATGAATGAGAGAGGGAGAGGTAAAGGGTGTGGGTAGGAAGAGTGAAGGGTGAAGGTGAAAGACAGAGAGAGAGGTGAAAAAGGTGAGTGAGAGAAGGAGAGGGGTGGGAGAGAGGGGAGAGAGGGTGAGGGAGCAGGGAGGGCAGGATAATATTTACGACTTTGGCAGCTCTGCCCCTCGCCTCCCTGGTGGCCAGCCGTACGATAATAACCCGCCCGCTGAAACGATACTTTTCATGTTGACATACGAGCCTTTCTTCCTGGCGGTGGTCGTGCGGCCAGAACGCATGCAGCCAATACGTATTGCTGATTATGAATGCCTTGTAAGGTGTATAATCTCACTGGGTTCGTGTGGGATTGACACGGTAGAGCATCACACCTGAATAAAGTCGAGGAAGAGAAGACGTTTGTACGATCAGTGAGTATCCTGTACGTTATTCAGGGGTCAAGTGTACGATAGTAAAGATATAAGCGAGCCTAAAGTAATATAAACATGAACGGTAATAGAAAATACTGACAGGAAAATACTAAAATAAAATCAAGTGATAAACACCGCTTGTACGATCACTAAATCCTTTGTCCGTTATTGAAAGGTAAAATGTACGACAGTTGAACCAGAGCTGAAGATTGGGTTTCGAATACTATCATTTCAACAACTATTACTACTACTACTACTACTACTAATAATAATAATAATAATAACAACAACACTACGACTCACTGATCAAAAACGCATATTTGTAAACATTGTTATGACGCATTGTGTTGAACTTTATATATCATGAACTCTGCCAGCTTGTGAATAATGTCACTGTGAAACGGAGGGGATCGCCAGGCGTTGGCTATTTGCTCGAGCTGGTTAAGTTTTTATAAAGTACAGATTTAGCAGAGTCTTATTCAGAAGTTTATGTACTTGTATATCAATAAATATCAGTAGAGGTACAGTAATTCCCAGGTGGTGACTGTATCATAATGGTGGTGGCTTACAGTAAAATATATTCAGGTTTGAGGTACAGGTACAGTAATTCCCAGGTAGTGAGTGTATCATAATGGCGGTGCCTTAAAGTAGTACAAATTCTAACATACTCGTACAGCACAAGTACAGTAATACCCAGGTGGTGACAGCATCATAAAGGCAACACTGAACTTACACCTGTCCAACCTGCAGGTAACTTCATAAGACTTAGCATTTAATAACCCCCTAGTACCTGGCTGCGTCTCTGTGTGATTTACGACACGTGGGCACTGGAGGGGCGTGTCTATACCTCCAATTAATACCAACACTCACAACGAGACTTACCTCATAAAGTACCTGTGTGGATATAATTAATTAGCACGGTAGCGGCCTGGGACCGTACACACAGGTGGCGCGCTTCTCCTCCTACTAATTGCCTCTCTCCCAGTTAGTGTGAACAGGTGTAAGGGTGGTGGGGAAGGGGGTGGGGAGGACTTGAGGAAAGGGTGGCGAGGACTGGAAAAAGTTGGGGAGAAGGGGATGGGGAGGGTAAGAGGGAAAACTAGATTGAAGGTGATGGGTAAGATGGAAGCAAGTGAAAGGCATTGGGGAGAGTGTGGTGTTGGGGAAAATGGTGAGAAAACGGTGGAGGGAGGGAGGGAGGGAGGGAGGGAGGTTTGGGTAAGGGGAGTTGGACTCTATCGTGTCGCGATAGAATTAATTACACCTGTCTAAATTTACTATACAGACGTGTTCCAGGACAGATTAAGGGAGACAGTTCCTTACACTTGAGCTCTGAGGCAAGTGAGGGGAAGACAATACTTTACAGATGTGTGTTTTGGGACAGGTGACGGAGAGATTGCCCCACTACAGGTATGTACCGAGACAGGTGAGGGAACATTAACCCAAGACAGGTGTGCTCAAGGACCACACCTGCTCCCTGCCTCTGGAAAGTGTCGGAGCGGAACTAATTTGGTTATATTTACCGAGGCAACAATCAGATGGCAGTAAATATACTGATAAAGTAGACATTTACGCCTGAGCAGTTACCACAGGTGCTCTCAGGTGACCTGCGCCGGGCACCTACCCTCCTACGTTCATAGGAATTGGGGCAAAACACACACACACACACACACACACACACACACACACACTGCAGCGTAAGAACCCGGGGGGTCCTATCTACCTTGAAGGATCCCAGAGGGAGTTGAAGAGTTAGCAGCCACCTAGGAAGGCTTTGGAACATTCCTACGTTGCAGGACTTCACGTTCATTTTGTGAGATCCCCTTGGAGGCCAGTCCACGTAGCAGTACCCTAAGGGGTATCTAAGATCTCTAAACAACGGATTATACGAGTTGCCCATGAATTCCTAGCCATGTAGTAGGACTCCATGGCCTTGTGAGCTGCTAGCAGGACCCCAGGATCTCGTGGTCCGCTAGTACGACCTCAGGACCTCGTGGGCAACTAGCAAGATCCCAGGATCTCGTGAGCAGCTAGCAGGACCTCAGGATCTCGTGGGCAACTAGCAGGACCTCAGGATCTCGTGGCCAGCTAGCAGACCTCAGGACATCGTAGTCAGCTAGCAGGAACTCAGGACCTCGTGGGCATCTAGCAGGAACTCAGGACCTCGTGGGCAGCTAGGAGAGGGCAGACAAGGAGCAAGGTGGCGTGGCTGAGGAACGAGGCAGGGCAGGTCGTGAGAGATGAGATAGTGGCCGGAGCCATGACGGAGGTGACGGGCCTAACCTACTGCTGGACCCCTCCCTTCCCTCCTTCCCTTCCTCAACCCTCGTCTGCTTCCCCCCCCCCCCCTTTCCATTCTCTTCTAAATCCCAACCTATTCCCCCCCTTTCTTCCCTTCCTCGTTGCTTAATTCCCTCATATTCCTTCCCCTCCCTTTAAATCTTTCCTTCTCCTCCTCCCTTCCCTTTCTCTTCTCTTCTGATGTTCTCCTTCTTTCCTTCCCTTCCCTCTCCTACTGCCTTCCCCTTGCCTACTCTTTTCCCTTTCACCAACCCATTCCCTTCTTCCCTTCCCCAGCTTTCGCACTCCTTTCCTCCCCTTCCTTTGTCTCCTGGTTTTCCCTTTCCTTCCTTCTTTCCTTTATTCTTATTCTCTTCGTTTTCCCTCTCCACAAAAAACACAATTAACAAGTCCCCCCCCCCCTCCTTTTCCACCACTCTGGGCCCCATACAAAGTTCATCTTCTCTTCTCCCTTCCTTCCCATCACCTCTTCTTCTTCCCTTCCCATTCTCCTCTCCGCCCTCCCTCCACCACTATTATCATCAACTCTACGTCTATTGGGATATTCTAATACCCTCTCTCTCTCTCTCTCTCTCTCTCTCTCTCTCTCCATAACAGTGAGCTACATAAGGGTCAGATTAAACCTCTCGTTGGCAGTAGTGATTAATGACTCAACACCTTGGTGGGGGGTTCACCTGTGTTGGTGGTAAGAGGTGGTAGTAGTGGTGGTAGGTGGTAGTGGCGGTAGAGGGTTATGGTTGTAGGGGGTTATGGTGGTAGTTGTGGTGGTAGGGGCTAGTGGTGGTAGTTGTGGTAGTAGGGGGTAGTGATGTTATTTGTGATGACAGAATCGAAGGTGATAGTTACAGTAGTTGTAGTGATGGGTTGCAGGTGGTGGTAGTCGTAGCACCTGACCCACCCCTGCTCCTCCCCACCCCTGCTCCTCCCTACCCTTGCACGTCCCTACCCTTGCTTCTCCCCACCCCTGCACTTCCCCACCCCTGCTCCTCCCTACCCTTGCACGTCCCTACCCTTGCTTCTCCCCACCCCTGCACTTCTCCAATCCTGCACCTCCCCACCCTTGCTTCTTCCCTACCCTGCTCCTCTCCACCCCTGCACCTCCCCACCCTTACTTATCTCCACTTCCGCACCTCCCCACCCCTGCACTTCCCCACTCTTGCAACTCCCCGCCCCCTGCACGTCCCTACCCCTTATTCTCCCCATTCCAGCACCTCCCCACTCCTACACCTTCCCTCCCCTGGACCTGACCCAACCCTGGATGGCCCTGACTGGTCCTCCCCAGCTCACGTTTTTCGTGGCACGGGACCAGGTTTATGATCAACGTTGTAAATATGTAAGGAGACCAGCAATTATGATCCCTGGATAACTAGGCTGGAGAGTTGCTTTGCCTCACACCGCCAGTCGTCGCCACATATGACTTACGGCCCTTCGTTAAAATCGACTTTTGGGGAATACGTTGGTTTGGTCGTAAGTTTTTTTCTGTCTCTTTCTCTCTCGCTTTCTTTCTCTCTCTTTCAGCTTTTCATTCGCTAAAATTTTCTTCTACATCCATATTTCATGCTCTTTTTCTCCCTCCTCTCTCATCTTTCAATACATATCCTTACCACCACTCTACCTCCCGCCCCCTTCATGTTTTCCTCCTCTCCATCACCATCACCACTACCTCATCCTCCCCTTCACCCCATCTCCCACAACATCCATACATCATCCTGGCCACTACCACCACCACCACCACCTCCTTCCTCCCCCATCATTCTCTCCCTCGCCTTCCTCCTCCATCCCTTCTCCCTCAGTATCCATACCTCATGTCCTCACCACAACCCTCTCCTCCCTCCTCCTCCTCGTGACCGCCAGCAAGAATTCAGTTTCATCAAAAAACTCCCAATTCAATTTGCAGCAGAGAGTAATTCAGAGATGAGGGTACGACGCGCAGAGAATCAATGAGTCATAAAGTTGAGGCAAACTCACACAAACGTCAACGAAGAAACCCGTAGCAAAAGATTCTGGTGGCCTCGGAATCTGCGAAGGTCCTCATGCACCTCCTTGTGGGATGACGCTTAGAGAACGCCAGCCAAAATCCTTCGTCTCTCTCTCTCTATCTCTCACTTATCTCTCTTTCCCCTGATTGGTTTATTAATATCTCCGGTTTATAGATAGATTAAACAAATATGGCGTCGAAAAGGCATGGAAACTCTACTTGGATTTGTGGGTAAAGTGATGGGATTCTTCTTGTATTTTCTCCCCTTTACAATGCGAAGCTTTTGAGAATAAAAATCTCTACATCTGGGAAAAATTCGTTCGGTAGTGTACCCACCCGACCGAGAAGTAAGTTCCGAAGTCCTTTAGTTAGCGATTTCGTTCGATGTTGTTAATCGTGACTTTCTTTTTATGGTTGTTAGAAGTTTGTTTGTTATGTTAATATACTTAGTCTTGCTTGTGTTTGTTTTAGTTTGTTGTCGGTTACTTCCTTGTTTTAAGCGTTTGTTTATTGTTGGTGTAGGTCGTTATGTTTCTTATCTGCGAGAAGTTGATTACATAACCAAAAAATACACAAACACACAAACCCACACCCACATACATAAAACAACCACACCTACACGCCCACCCACGCCCACACACACACTGAAGCAGTTTACAGTTGGAGGAAAAAACACCGTGAAAAATTACTATTACGATTGTTTGCAGCTTTCCTCCTTATGTGCTGCCTGCCACCAGGTAAACAGCGCTATACCACACACCTGCCACCAGGTAAACAGCGCTATACCACACACCTGCCACCAGGTAAACAGCGCTATACCACACACCTGCCACCAGGTAAACAGCGCTATACCACACACCTGCCACCAGGTAAACAGCGCTATACCACACACCTGCCACCAGGTAAACAGCGCTATACCACACACCTGCCACCAGGTAAACAGCGCTATACCACACACCTGCCACCAGGTAAACAGCGCTATTCCACACACCTGCCACCAGGTAAACAGCGCTATTCCACACACCTGCCACCAGGTAAACAGCGCTATTCCACACACCTGCCACCAGGTAAACAGCGCTATTCCACACACCTGCCACCAGGTAAACAGCGCTATTCCACACACCTACCACCAGGTAAACAGCGCTATTCCACACACCTGCCACCAGGTAAACAGCGCTATACCACACACCTGCCACCAGGTAAACAGCGCTATCCCACACACCTGCCACCAGGTAAACAGCGCTATTCCACACACCTGCCACCAGGTAAAGAGCGCTATCCCACACACCTGCCACCAGGTAAACACTGCTATACCACACACCTGCCACCAGGTAAACAGCGCTATCCCACACACCTGCCACCAGGTAAACAGCGCTATCCCACACACCTGCCACCAGGTAAACACTGCTATCCCACACACCTACCACCAGGTAAACACTTCTAACCCACTCACACACCTGTCACCAGGTAAACACTGCTAACACACACACACACACACACCTGTCACCAGGTAAACACTGCTATCCCATACACCTGTCACCAGGTAAACACTGCTATCCCATACACCTGTCACCAGGTAAACACTGCTAACCCACACACCTGCCATTTACATATATCTTAGAGAATATTCTTGTCGATTTCAATAACAGATTAATTTCAGTTAAAATTGCATACAATGTGATTTTTTTTTCAAGTTTAAATTCCACGCAACAATTTGACTGGTTCAGGTTTTCAATTTAAAATGATCACAATGAAGAATTATACTTAGTCACGTTATAAATTGTATTTAGGATTTAATGTACTATTTTAAATTTTTACGAAATAACTAAATATACCGAAAGTTTAAATGTTCAACTAACGATTAAAATAATAATAACAATAATAATAATAATAAAATTTCAACAGTGTTAACAGTAAACATAAAAGCATTTAAAAAATCAATTAACATATTTCTTTACTGATTTTCCAAGCACGATCATAATTTAAACACACGTACACACGCAAGCAGTCTCTCTCTCTCACACACACACACACACACACACACACACACACCTCAGCTAATTGTATTATAAACACAAAGTAATTTATTTCAAGCCTTATCACTAATGCTAGGAGGGGGGGAAGTTAGTTCATTTAATGCTTGTTTGGGAATACACAATAATTAATTTTCAAAGAGCGAAGAGAAAGAAAGAGACAAAAAAGGAGGAAAAAGAACAACAATTTCCCAACACGCTATTGGATTTATCTATTTATTTATTCATTTTTCATCTTGTTTCGTATATTTTTTTTTTTTTTTTTTCTTTTCACAGAGTTCGACCACCACACAGTCAGTCGGTTCATCACGGAAGGAGATGTGTAGAAGATAAGAGCGTGTGTGTGTGTGTGTGTGTGTGTGTGTGTGTGTGTGTGTGTGTGTGTGTGTGTGTGCAATATTGCTTGTGTATTAATCAGTGCTTGCATGAAACGTATTAGTGGTTTAAACGTCTCTTCAGGACTTAAGGTGTGAGGATGTTCTAGAGTTTACAGCATTTAAATAATTTACTGTACTTGATTACAGACCCTATACTATAATGCTTGCAAACCTAACAATGCTTTCAGAATTTAATATGCTTCGTGAATTTACAATGTTTCGAGAATTTAAAGTGCTCGTAGAATTTAAAATGCTCGAACCATTGATAATGCTTGCAAACGTTACAATACCTGCATAATTTACAATTCATACAGAATTTTGAACGCAATGCTTTCAGACTTTACAATAGTCTGAAAATTTCCTGTGCTTGCAGACTTTCCAGTACAGTACTTGCAAACTTTACAATACTTGCAAATTTTACGATGGTCATAGAATTTACAATGGTTACAAAAGTTTTAAGTGCCTGCGAATTTTACGATGCTCGCAGAATTTACAGTGCTTGCAGACCACGTAATGTATATGCAGTAGAGTATTTACAAGACAAGCACAACTTTAAAAAAGAGCTCTGCCAGGACTTGCCAACCACAGAGTCCTGAAGTGCTTTTACTCCTCGTGATGGTCTGCTGGTAGTGCTTGCGAGGTTGCCCATGCATACAACGCTTGAAATTCAGAGAAAAAAGAACTGTCTTGCATTGCTTGGATATCGCATATTTCATTCTTTAAAGAGCTGACAAAGCCTTCAGTGCTTGCAGAGTGCATTGTGTGCGCTTGCAGTATTCAAATAACCTACAGAGCATTTAACATGTCCGTGCTTGCAGAACACACTGTATGCGTTGTGTAGTGCTTGTTGTGCATGTTCCCCACTTAGTCCTTCTCCCCATTCAGTGCTTACTGAACTGGTAGTTTGTAAAAATGCTTGCAGAGTAGTGTGTGTGTGTGTGTGTGTGTGTGTGTGTGTGTGTGTGTGTGTGTGTGTGTGTGTGTGTGTGTTTAAACAACTTCCACATCACAAAGAGCAGTACTTGCAGTGCTTGTACCCAGCCTGAGTTCCCCTCCCCCTTACGTACTCCTCCCCCTCACGCCCCCCTTACCTCCCCTCCCCTTCATCTCCCACCCCTTTAGTCACACTCTCTGCTTTCCAACGACACCTAATTGCATTTAGATGCGGTTCGTAATTATTAGCTTTAAGCTGGCAATTGTTGAGGGGTAAATCTGGCAGGAGGAGGGGGAGGGTGAGAGGTGGGGGAAGGGGGGAGGGGGAGAGGTGGTGGAAGGGCAAGGGGGAGAGGTGGTGGATATAGGGAGGGGGTGAAAAAGATGGAAGAGATGGGGAAAGGATTAAGGAATGGGGCAGAAAATAAATAATGGAAAAAAGTAGGATAACGAAAAGAGGAAAGAGGAAAGAATGGCGAAAGGGTGAAGGGAGGGAGGAAATTGTACATATTCAAAACAATTCTATAATATTAAAAGTAACTATAGGGAATATTTAAAAGATTCAACCATGATTCATTATACCTCAGTAAGGCTTCGAAATAACCAGGTTAAGATTCGACAATACATCCACATATATTCAAAGCATCCAGTGAGGACTTGTGAAGCTCCGTGAATATTCAAATCATCTCATTCAAGACTCAAACAAAACAGCTCTGTACGGATTCAAAACGACCCCCAATAGGATTGAAAGGCATTACCATACAAATTAAAATCCTTCTTCATAGGGATTCTAAACATGATGGCGACAATCCAAAGTGTTTCAAAATGCTATTATAATCTAATTAGTTAATTTAGATGAGAAAAAAAAAGAACACTTCCAAAATGGGATTGAAAAACACTATGGTATCTTCAAAGAGCCCGGAGAATGAGCCTAAGAAATTCGTAAGCATGTCTAACGCCACAGCCCCCTCTACCTCCTCCACCTCCAGGAAGAAGAGTATCCCTAACCTAACCTAACCAAACCTAACCAACCAGCAATCCTACCTCTCCACCGCCCCTACTTCCTCCTTTTCTTCTCCTCTCTCCTGTAGGGATCCAGCAAAGACCTCACACCCATACCCACCCACCCACCCACCCACCCGCCCACACCCTTCCCCAAACCAACCCGTGGGACCACTCCACATCCGGCCAGGGCTCCCCAACAGCCGGCCCTCCCTACACTGCCGGCACCAGCTTCAGTAAAGGTGGGAAGAAACAAGCTGAGGCAATGATTCCGGGTTTCATTAGCTATGTAAATACTATGCATTACTAGGTGTGAGCGGCGCCGGGTTGCTATAACGTACAGTAAGTCCTGCCCTAACAGGTATGCGTGGGCGTGTGGGAGTAGGTGTGGGTGTGTGGTGGGGAGGATTGTGGGAAAGGTGGTGGTGTGTGTGGGTGTATGGAAGTAGATGTGGGTGTGTTGGGAGGAAGTGGTAAGGGAAAGGGAGAAAGTTGATGGGGTGTGTGGTGTGTGGGTGTGTGGTGTGTGGGTGTGTGGTGGGAGGGGGCAGGAGATGTGAAGAGTTTGAAGGTGTGTGGGAGTGTGTGGTGGTATGTGGGGATAGTAAGGTGTGTGACTAAATGTTTGGGAGGGAATGGGAGAGTGTGGAGAGGTATTTTGATATGTGGGAGTGTATGTGTGTGTGTGTGTGTGTGTGTGTGTGTGTGTGTGTGTGTGTGTGTGTGTGTGTGTGTGTGTGTGTGTGTAATAATAAATAATAATAATAATAATTAACGGTTTATTGAAAGAGCTTGGCAGCCAGAAGGCTGAAAATATACAGTTACATATTTGGGGAATGGGTTACGAATTACAAATAATATACAAGTAACATAAGTGACACAAATAAGACATATAATAACTGTGTGTGTGTGTGTGAGGTAGGCCTGTGGGATGGGGTGTGGGAAGATGGAAATAATGAGAACTAAATAATGATAGAAAATAGAGAGATGAAGAAGGCAACAAGAATAAGAACAAGAGAAGAGGTTTTCAATGGACCAATGGAAGAAGAAGAATGAGGAAGAAGAGAGAGAGTCTTCTTATAGTTACTCTTCTGCTGATTCCAGAGAAAGAGGAAGAGGAGGAGGGGGAATAAAGAGGACAGAAGAAGATGAAGAAGGTGATAATGATGACCAAACGACAGAATAAGAAAATGATAAAAAAGGATGATGAATAAGGAGGAGGACTAGGAGAAGAAGCAGAAGAAGCGTGGAGGAGATAAGAGGCGTTGATCTTGGCACGCTAAACACCTTCCAGGAATAACTGCCACCACGGACTGACTCCAGCATTAGTTATTGTTAGCCGCGTCAAGTACCGGCCGTAAGTTATAGTTTAAGTAGGTTAAAATTGGGTCGAGATGTGATGCAGTGTTGGCCGCCAAGTGGCTTACCTCCGACTGCTTATGATTACTTGGGATAAATTGTTATTTCTCTAGGCATGTAAACACTACCCTGTCACCATAACTCCTGCGCCTCGGGGTAACACCTGGACTTACCTGTCCTCCCCTTAAGGCCCACCTGGTCGTGATAATTACAAGGGGGATTCCAACCGTAAAACATGGGGTGTTATAACACGGTGTTGCCCCCGCCCAGCTTGACTCCCCAGCGCGCTAGGTAATGATAATGATCCATCACCGTAAGGGTCGTTTGACCATCTGGAGCCACCGTGAATCCTGACCTTAACCTCAGGAGTGGGATAGCGCTATATTGACCCCAAGCTGGCCACCACGAAGAGTGTTACCAAGGCACCATCTATGGTAGGTCCAGGCGATGCGTGATTTAGTGACTTGTTGCTATTCGTTGTGGCTAATTACCGCTTGTTATTGTTGGTGCACACATAACGAGCCGGTGACGGAGTGTATGATAGTGAGAGGGGGGGTGGGTGAGAGGGGGTGGACGGTGGGGGTGAGAGGGGGTGGACGGTGGGGGTAAAAGGGGGTGGATGGTGGTAATGAGAGGTGAGGGTGGATGGTGGTGAGAGGTGGGAGTGGTTTGTGGTAAGAGGTAGGTGTTAGTGAGAGGGAGTGGGAGGGGGTAAGAGGTGGGGGTGATAGTGAGAGGTAGGGGTGATAATGAGAGGTGGGGGTGATAGTGAGAGGTAGGGGTAATAGTGAGAGGTAGGGGTGGATGGTGATGAGAGGTGGGGAAGAGAGAAGGTGTAGATAATAGTGACAAACTGATAACGAAAGAAGCGTAAACCAGAAATAAGAATGAGGGAACTGAAGAATACAAAATTAAACCAAAAGAAATACATCACGAATGGAAGTAATAATAATAATAATAATAATAATAATAATAATAATAATAACAACAACCACAAGAACCCCACGAAGGCAAAATCCGGATACGTAAACAACTCTAGTGGAACACCTTGAGTAACGTCACCACAACACGAGGCACAAGACTGGTGAAGGCAATTACGACTGACAAACACCAAGAAACAAACGACCCTCATATACCAGGTGAGTCTGTGTGGTGAGGAGATGAAGAAGAAGAAGAAGAAGAAGAAGAAGAAGAAGAAGGAGGAGGAGGAGTAGGAGTAGGAGGAGGAAGAGAAAACCCCCTCCTCAAAAAAAACAAAAACCAATAATACTAATAATTCCAGCATTTTAAACTCGGATGTCATTCAGGAAAACTTAAGCTTCTATATTTATCTGTCAGGAAAATGAATATCTGTGGGTTTTTTTTCCTTGTATTTTTTTTTTTTGTGTGTGTGTGTGGATATCTAATTTGGATAAACAAATTTAGATGTTTATCGATGGTGCCTGGAGATGTTAGTTATGGACAAGAGAGATGGCAGGATAATATTTGCCTGGTATTGGTTGACTTGGGCGGCCTGCTGGTTGGTTGGTTGGTTAGTTGGTTGGTGTGTTACGATAGGTTAGGAGTGACAACAACCAAATCAGAGGTGGTGGTGGTGGTTAAAGCGGTAGTGCAGACAATTGGCGAAGACGTCAGAGAGAGAGAGAGAGAGAGAGAGAGAGAGAGAGAGAGAGAGAGAGAGAGAGAGAGACATTTTTAGGTCGATTAAGAACCCAGAGGAGACACGTCCAGGGAGGAGATACGTGAAGGGAGAGAGAGACAGTGAGATTTGAGAGATAATGAGGGTGTGGCAGAGGACAACACGGACATAGGAGGAGCAGGACAAGGGGATGAGTCCTAATAGGATCTTTGTATCGCATAAAACACCTGTGGCGCTCCTTAATAATAATAATAATAATAATAATAATAATAATGAAAATATTGATGTATGATGAATTAATATAATGAAGTATACACAATTTGACTAATCATTCCCATTTCCATCGTCATTATCAACATCAAAATAATAAACTTTATCATCATGATTATCAATATTATCAAAAATTATCACCATTATTATCATCAAAATATTCTGCTCCATATTTTGTATTCCCCCCTCACACACACACACACACACACACACACACACACACACACACACACACACACACACACACACACACACACACCTCATCATCAATAAGGGGATGCAGCAAGCAAAGGTTAGGTTAAGGTAGAAGTTGTAGTTGTGGTAGTGATGATGGTAGTGGTACTGGTTGTAATACTGGTATTGGTGGTAGTAAATACAATAGTGGTAGTAGTGGTGATGGTGGTAGTGGCTACAATAGTGGTAGTAGTAGTAGTCATAGAGATAGTGGTGATGGCAGTGAATATAATGGTGGTAATGGCGGCCAAATAGAGGTGGTGGTAGTAGTGGTGGTGGTAGAGGTGGTCGTCATATATGGTACACAGAACAAGACGGAGCACTTAAGTAAACAATCACTTAAGATGATGGAGCGAGAGAGACTGTCACAAGATTATCTATTATGTGAGGTAAAGTATATATGTGAGGTAAAGTATATATGGATTATCTAAGGTAAAGTATATATGGATTATGTAAGGTAAGTATATATGTATTACGTGAGTTAGGGAAAGCCTGAAGTACTCCCACACACTCCTAGGTACTCCCACATACTCCTAGGTACTCCCACATACTCCTAGGTACTCCCACATACTCCTAGGTACTCCCACATACTCCTAGGTACTCCCACATACTCCCAAGTACTCCCACACACTCCTAGGTACTCCCACATACTCCTAGGTACTCCCACACACTCCCAAGTACTCCCACACACTCCTAGGTACTCCCAGGCACTCCCACAAGAGGGCCGGAGGGAAGGACTCTGCTCTTCCTCCCTCAGGTATCTACAGAGGTGATCTTGCCCCGTTTAAATCAGCCGTAGACACGTGGACTATTAGTTAGTGTCTGTGTGAGGGAAGGAGGGGGGAGGGAGGGAGGGTGTCTGTGTGAGGGAGTTGTGGTGGAGGGAAGGAGGGGGGAGGGAGGGAGGGTGTCTGTGTGAGGGTGTTGTGTGGAGGGAAGGAGGGGGGAGGGAGGGAGGGTGTCTGTGTGAGGGTGTTGTGTGGAGGGAAGGAGGGGGGAGGGAGAGTGTCTGTGTGAGGGAGTTGTGTGGAGGGAAGGAGGGGGAGGGAGGGAGGGTGTCTGTGTGAGGGTGTTGTGTGGAGGGAAGGAGGGGGAGGGAGGGAGGGTGTCTGTGTGAGGGTGTTGTGTGGAGGGAAGGAGGGGGAGGGAGGGAGGGTGTCTGTGTGAGGGTGTTGTGTGGAGGGAAGGAGGGGAGGGAGGGAGGGTGTCTGTGTGAGGGTGTTGTGTGGAGGGAAGGAGGGGGGAGGGAGGGTGTCTGTGTGAGGGAGTTGTGGTGGAGGGAAGGAGGGGGAGGGAGGGTGTCTGTGTGAGGGAGTTGTGTGGAGGGAAGGAGGGGGGAGGGAGGGAGGGAAGGATAAATATAAGTGAAGAGAAGCAGAATGGATAAGAGGTAGGGAGGGTTGACCCCCCAAAACACACACACACACACACACACACACACACACACACACACACACACACACACACACACACACAATAACTCTTCAACACTAAGACTCAAACCATCGACAAATTGCCAATTAAAGACTGGTCGTCATTCGTTCCAGTTAACCAATCTGGGGTACAGGACCTGCGTGGTTGAGCTCTCATACAACACGCCGCCGCTCATTGGCCGCTGTTGGTCGTTAATTCTAATGGGGTAATTTTAAAAGCGGTTTTTTGTTTTAATTTAGATGTAATCAAGTAAGTCTCCTGCTTGTTTGTATTTTGTGATATTTATTTAAATCAAGTTGTTTACTATTATTCACTATACAAATAACTTTAAAAACTATTAACTTCACTTTACGGAGAATGAGAAAAATATCTAACAAGAAACACAAATATAATAATAATAATAATAATAATAATAATAATAATAATAATAACATATATAACACAGTAAGTAAACGAGAAGAGTCACGAAAATAAAAAAATTATTAAGTGAAAAAAGAATGAAATATAAAATATATAAAATTGACATTAAAATACTGTAAAAAAAATAATGAATGAAAAATGGAATCAAACGAACTGAAAAAAACAAAAACGAAACAAGAAATATTCACATGATAACGAATTTATGAATATTAATGATATTAACTGATACTGTAAAGTTTTCACGCAGGTAACAAAGGAATAACTGTAAAAACACGGGGGTATTCACCCTTGTGTAGGTGAACACCTGGGGGTAAGTGTCACAGGTGTATACGAACACCTGGGGTACGTGTCACAGGTATATACGAACACCTGGGGTATGTGTCACATGTGTATACGAACACCAGGGGTACGTGTCACAGGTGTATACGAACACCTGGGGTAAGTGTCATAGGTGTATACGAACACCTGGGGTACATGTCACAGGTGTATACGAACACCTGGGGTACGTGTCACAGGTATATACGAACACCTGGGGTATGTGTCACATGTGTATACGAACACCAGGGGTACGTGTTACAGGTGTATACGAATACCTGGGGTATGTGTCACAGGTGTATACGAACACCTGGGGTACGTGTCACAGGTGTATATGAACACCTGGGGTGTCACAGGTGTGGGTGATTTACAAGTGCAACACCTGGCCCAGTATTCACATGCAAGATTCCTCAGCTGCTTGTTAAGTTGATATGGTAAACACCCTGGTGCAACTAATTCCAATTTTGTACAGTTTTTATTGGTGGAGCCACTAGCCAATGTCCTACGTGAGGTGGGTCCTACGCAGGGTTCTTAAGAGGTGTTTGGGGGTGGAAGGTCTGGTCCTTTGGGTATAAACAAAACACACACACACACACACACAGCTACCCAATTCTTAGAAAAAATATTATCATTCACACTAATGCTCAGTGCATCAGAGAGAGAGAGAGAGAGAGAGAGAGAGAGAGAGAGAGAGACCATACCCACCCACCCACCCACCCACCCACCTCACCCACTCCTTCGGAAGCCAAAAACTTACCTGGGCCGCACCTGTAATACCCCCCCAACAGGTACCTTGACCCTTCAGTGAAAACCTTATGAGAAAAAATGATTCGCTTCTTGAATTTGAAAGTCGTGAAGGCACAGTAGATACACTCGCGATTGGTGATTGGACGTTGGAGGTTCGTTTTGCAGGAGCGATTGGTTGTCGGGTTTGTTGGCCGATAGGTGATGATTGTTTGTTGGGATTGTATCAGTGTATAGTGATTGGCTGTCGGGGTTGTTGTATTCCAGTGGATTGATTGGTTGTTCTTTTATTCGAAGGCGGTGATTGGATGTTCGGGGTTATATCTGAGGTTCGTGATTGGTTGTTCGGGTCCTAGTCGATGGAGGTGATTGGTAGCTGGTTCCTAGACGTGATGTAGTGATTGGTGGACTCCTGCCACTGTCGACAGCTTGTTGTTGTTGACTTGTGGGGGGTGCAGGTGGCTGGGGAGGGTTGCCTGCTGTTGATTTGTTGAATTATACATGTGCAGGAACACACACACACACACACACACACATATTCATGGGACATTCAACATATGTACACCCATACGTCTCTCTCTCTCTCTCTCTCTCTCTCTCTCTCTCTCTCTCTCTCTCTCTCCACCCACACTAGATACTACCCAATTCACCATAAACACCATCAAATACCACACCACACCACACCACACGTTCAAACCACAGGAAAAACTACCCTTAGTTACCACCAAACATACCACAGCACCACCACCACACCAACCCAACGTAGCACCACCACCCCACCACCCACTCCACTCAGCACCACCACACCCATCCACCCAACACAGCATCACCACCCCACCCATCCACCCAACACAGCACCACCACCACACCCATCCACCCAACACAGCACCACCACCACACCAACCCAACGTAGCACCACCACCCCACCACCCACTCCACTCAGCACCACCACACCCATCCACCCAACACAGCATCACCACCCCACCCATCCACCCAACACAGCATCACCACCCCACCCATCCACCCAACACCACCACACCCATCCACCCAACACAGCACCACCACCACACCCACCCAACGTAGCACCACCACCCCACCACCCACTCCACTCAGCACCACCACACCCATCCAGCCAACACCAACACCCCGCTGGCAGTGACCTCCCTACACCAAACCCTTGTCTTGAACACAACCAAGTTACTAAACGTATATGGCTGTTGCACACGTCGCCAGACCCTAGTAAGGAGACCGGGGCTTCATGGTGTCTAAGATCGTCTGCTGATACCGAGAATACTGTCATAATTTGCTCACGGAGATAGTGCAGACCCATGCATATCGTGCAGTCGTTAGTCAAAGATTTTCCGTAAGGTTTGACGTGGAGGTGTTTGGCTGTCTTATTATCGAGGGATGATACCGAGTTTTAGGTCTGGGTGAGGGAGGTGGGTGAAGGAGGATGGTAGGTGGATGGGTGGGTGAGGAAGGAGCGAGGTAGGGTAAGGATGGCACTCGTTAATAATTGTATAATTTTATGTATGGCTATCTGTTGGTGTAAGTGTTGGTGCCTGTGACGGATGTGCGTGTGTGTGTGTGTCAAGGATAAGAGAGAGAGAGAGAGAGAGAGAGAGAGAGAGAGAGAGAGAGAGAGAGAGAGAGAGAGAGAGAGAGAGAGAGAGAGAGAGAGAGAGAGAGAGACCCCCCCCAACCCCAGCCTAAACCCTTAAGACAACAAACTGGTACACCTGGTTGAGCACGAAAACACAGGTAGTACCATATAATTAACCTACGGGAGAACACCTTCCTATCCACTGCTACCGTCCCGACGCACGCCGCCTACCTTGCCCACCACGCACGCCCACCTTACCCACCACGCACGCCCACCTTACCCACCATGCACGCCCACCTTACCCACCTAGTACCTCATTAAGGTACCTGAACCCATGAATGAAATTACCTGGGTGTAAAGGCTCTAGGGAAAATGGGATGGGAAAGAGGGATTGGATGGAAAGGGGGTAATGAGGGGGATTGGGGAGAAGGGCAAGTGAGAGGGATTGGATGGAAAGGGGGTAATGAGGGGGATTGGAGAGAAGGGCAAGTGAGAAGGATTGGGTGGTGAGGGAATGATAGAAGCAGGAGATAATGGAAGGAATGTGAAAGAATGGTAACTGAAAGAAAAGGGAGAAGAATGAAAAAAAAAGGAATAGTGTGGAGAAAGAAAAGGGGAAGGATAGTGTAGAGAGGAAAAAGGATAAACGGTATAAAGAGAGGGATTCCAAAATAGGTAAATGGATCAGGAGGGGAAGAACAAATGGGTAAAGCACCGAGGGGTTGAGGGAAATTGGCAAGAGTGACGGGAAATGGGGAGGGGAAATGGGAGGCGCTGGGAGGAAATGGGCGAGGAGGGTGGACGCAAGTGAGCAGCCCTTGTCGAGACGTGTGTGTGTGTGTGTGTGTGTGTGTGTGTGTGTGTGTGTGAAAGAGAGAGATAGAGAGAGGGAAAGGGAGAGAAAGTGACCCTCCCTTCCATTACATCTTCTGCCGTTGATCTGTCTCCCTCCGTCCATTCTCCATCCCATTCCCTTCCATTCCCTTCTCTCCCACCCCATCAATCTCAATCTCCCCTTCCTTCTCTCCCATCCTAATCAGCCCAACCCTTCCCTGCCATCCAAATCCCTCCTTACCCTCCCTCCTACCCTCCCACCCTCGCCACTATACACGGTGGGCTTACTCCCTAATCCTCGTGTTTACTCCACCCTCAAACAGGCAGACTAATACCATAATTATTCCATGTAAATTTTACCCTTCATAATATATACTGTGGCAGGATACTCGAATTTACCTACGATTTTTTTTTTTTTATTTCTCTCGTAACTAGAAAGTCGAGTCTCGGTGATCTTACGACGTCATTTTGTAAGTCTTCTCTGTGATTTTTTTCCCCGTATGTCATATAAATATTTACCCTCTCTATAATTCATCTTGGTGAGTTTATTGTCGTATCTGGATGGAATAGAAAGAATAAGCTCATCACGGTAGAGTCTCAGGTGTAATTCTGACGCCATCTTTTACAATGCATCCCGAATACACGTCCTAACCCCATCCACCGTTTCCCTCATCTTCCTCCCCCCTTCTTCCTTGTTTCTCCTTCCCTCCTCCTATTCCCCCTCTTTATCTCCCTGTTTCTCCCTCCTTCTTTCACTATGATCACACTTTATTTATATTTACAAAGATCTTAAAAAGGGAAGACAGGTTGGGGAAGGGTGGGGGAGGGTGGGGGAAGGGGGAGGGGGGAGGAGGAGGCAAGGAGGAGGAGGAAGGATGCGGGGAGGAGAGAGAAGGACAGGGAGAGGAGAAGGAGTGGTAGGGGGAAGGAATTGGGCAGGGAGGAGGAAGGGTGTAGGGAGGAAAATGGGGGGGGGGGGGGTGTAGGGTGAAGGAAGGGGTGGGTAGGGAAGAGGAGAGGGCTGTGGGATAGAACTCAAGGTTGGGATAGTGGTAAAGTGTGATCATAACTTGGCTAGATGACTCAAGTACTCCGGTTCGACTTTGTGAAGGGGAAAAAGGGGGAGGATGATGGTGAGAAACAATCGGAGGAAAGGAGTAGGAAGAAGGAGGAAGAGAAGGGGGAGGAGAATATGGTAGGAGAAAGAAGAATGAATGATTAGAAGGAAATGGAAGGACGAAGAGGAGGAGAGAGGTGTGTGTGTGTGTGTGTGTGTGTGTGTGTGTGTGTGTGTGCGTATTTTAGTACTTGCATTTACGTACATATTAATCGGAGCTCAGAGTGGGATAAGTTCGCGTGAAACAATATAAATAAAAAATAAAAAAAAGAGACAAAAAAGTACGAAAAACTATAAAAAAAATATATAACCAAAATATCATCGAATTAGAAAATATAAAGGAAGAAAAAATATTGATATAACCAATTACAAGTTATAACAACAATATATAATAACAGAAGTAAACGAAAATATACCTATATAGCAACATTTTCTTAACCATATAATAAGTTGAAGGTTGATAATAAAGTCAATAATTATGGAGACGCCCCTTAATCACGACATCACTTTAACCTTTATCCAAAAATTATCTCACATATTACTGTACACGTCTTTTAAACACTAAATTTAACAATATTAAATTATGTACTGGAGGAAACGCCTCATACACCCCGAGGAAAAATATTATTAATAAAAATAAATTAATAAATAAATAAATAAATAAATAAATACTAAAACAGTTTTTTCAATTATTGACTCAAAAAAAAACAACTAATCATGAAAACCAAATTAAACTTATGAAAACAAATGTATATTATTGTTATTATTATTATGACCAAACTTGAACACACATATAATAAAAAAAAAACTGGATATTCTCTTAATTTCTCTACCGTTTCAAAAATATATCAAATCTCTCTCTCTCTCTCTCTCTCTCTCTCTCTCTCTCTCTCTCTCTCTTACAGGTGAGACATAACGACAGACTGGGAGCTGACCAGAGAAGATGTTGTGATGTTTCTCACCATCTGTTGTGTGTGAGGTAAACAGATGCCTCCCACTCACCTGATGTCAACGGGACTTACATTACAGGTGTGTCCGTTACGTCTTCTGTACAGGTGTTACTTACCTGCAAGAAAAAAAACAGGTGATTAGTTATTAATTATTAAACTTTTGGTAAAATGTTTATTGTGATTAATAAGAATTTGATATTAGTACACACACACACACACACACACACACACACACACACACACACACATACACACACACACACACACACACACACACACACACACATCACGTAAAACACACAGAAAACTCTTCGCCATTATTTTTCCAAAGGCAAATTTATCACTAAAACCTCAGTGTAGTCGGTAATTTATCAGTAAATTCGCGGGCGTGGGCGGTAACGGGTGTGGGCGTGGGCGGTAACGGACGTGGGTATAGAGAGGAGTGTGGGTATGTTCAGGGGTGTGGCCATGGGCGGTAACGAATGTGGGTAGGTCAGGGGTGTGGGCAAAAGTGAGTGTCAGTATGGCTACAAGTGTGGGGCTTTGGTGAGGACTGTAAACATCAACACAGACTGTTTACCCTGGGCGTGGGCAATAGTGGGCGTAGGTATGGGCGTGGGGAATAGTGAGCGTAGGTATGGGCGTGAGTAGTAGTAGGCGTAGGTATGGGCGTGAGCAGTAGTGGGCGTAAGAATGGGCGTGGGAAGTAGTGGCCGTAGGTATGGGCGTGGACTTGGGCGTTTTCAGGAGTGACCGCTTAGGAGGGAGAGAAGGAGGGGAGGAGGGAGGGAGGGGAGGGAGAGAAGGAAGGAGGGAGGGAGGGAGAGAAAGGGAGGGAGGAGAGGGTAAGAGCAAAGTGTGTCGGCAATATGAGGTTCTTGACCGTCATGCATTATGCAATTTTGTTCCCACGACGAAACAAAAACAAATCGTATCCCCAAATATTTTTTCAAAAGGACCGCGGCTGAATACATTACCAAACGGAGCCGGAGATAAAATACCTAATCTCTTTTATTATAATTTTTGTGGGATTTTTTTTTCTAGTAATAAAAAAAAATGGAATAATAATAAAAATATTGGTATATAAATTTTACTATCATAGTGTTTTAGTAATACAAAAAATATTAGTGATTGCAGTAAAATAATAATAATAATAATAAAGTTTAATTAGTGAGGATAGTTCACAAAGCCTCAATTACTCTTTCCTACACACACACACACACACACACACACACACACACAAATCAATAACGAGTAGCGAAAGTTCCAGCCCCATAAATAATCAATAAGTAGAACCTATTTAACTCTTAATAAAGATAACTGGATATACAAGCCATTAGATAAAGAAAATAATATATCTCTCTACGACATATAACCAATATAATATAATAGCTGAGAGATATAGTTCCAGGAGATAATAATATAGACTTGGTAGAGAGATGGGAGATGAGAGATGAGAGATGAGAGATGGGAGAAGGGAGATGAGAGATGGGAGATGAGAGATGGGAGATGAGAGATGGGAGATGGGAGATGAGAGATGAGAGATGGGAGGTGAGAGATGGGAGGTGAGAGATGGGAGATGAGAGATGAGAGATGAGAGATGGGAGATGAGAGATGGGAGATGGGAGATGGGAGATGAGAGATGAGAGATGGGAGACGGTAGATGAGAGATGGGAGAGAACTGGTGCCATTACTTAAGTCCTTATAATCAAGAATCAAGCAAGTGATCTGAGCAGAACGAGCCGATAAGGAACTGGCCAATGAGGTGCCTAGAGGGAAAACGACCTGTTGGCGTCAATATCAGTCAACCCTAACGAGGTCGTTCGATAAGCCTGCGACGAGGGAACAAGACTGGGGGTATCGTTCATTGAGGATTTACGAGCCATTGTTCACTATAGCATAATGTACGCAATTATCTCACTACCTCTTGAGTCTTTCTTCGTTTTCTTCGTATTATTATTTTATTTCTTCTTTTTTTTGTGTTACTCTTATTGAGAAACAAATTATGTTAGGACCTCTTAAGTCTTCCGTTTTTTTTTTATTTTTCTTATCATTCACTACACCGAGAGAGAGAGAGAGAGAGAGAGAGAGAGAGAGAGAGAGAGAGAGAGAGAGAGAGAGAGAGAGAGATGGTATCAGATAAAGGTAGTGTTGTGTTGATTATAATGAGGACGATCCTGACGGCGATTCTGATTGGTTTACAATACCCATCTCTTCCTCATCCCCTTAACAAGCATCACCCCCCCCCCCCCTCGTAACATGAGGCCATTACCTCCCCTAAAAAATTCTCTCTTACCCCTCCTCCTACCATCTCTCTCTCTCTCTCTCTTCCTTCCTTCCTCCTTCCTGAGCATCACCCCCCTCTCCACTCCACCCCTTCCCTTCCCGCACCAAATCATTTTCTCTGCCAGGTAAATATCCCTACTCCAACCCCCACCCACACCTTAGTACCCCACCCCCATCTTGCACCTCCCTACCCCACCTTCCACCCACACCTCCCCTACCCCATCCCTTCTCTACCCCACCCCCTTCCTGCACCTCCCTACACCACCTCCCACCCACACCTTCCTACCCCACCCCCGTACCCTGCCCCCTCCCGCACCTCCCTACCTCGTACACCCTATAGGCAACGTATCAGAAATTTTATATGAATTTATATGACGTCTCGGTGTATTTATAGGGCACAGGATGACGGCTATTATATTAATGGGCACAGGCGCTTATACTGTCTACTTCATACGAACCGTTATCATATTATGTCTAATAGGGACGGCTATCAGATTAATAGGGACGGAGCCTTATTATATCTCGCTTGTATAGTACTTGCGTCTTACCAAAGTCTATCTACTAGAATTACTTATATACCAGATAGTTCTCAAGAATAATATGTCTACTATGAAAATTACTAAATATTATTAAGTACGTAACAGGTGTGATAATAATAATAATAATAATAATAATAATAATAATAATAATAATAATAAACTAATCAACAATAAACAACATTAGACTTACCAATCAAACATACTTACATAAAACACACACACACACACACACACACACACACACACACACACACACAGGAATCATAAACATAACCCAACCCTGATCAAACTCGATAATACAAACCGGATTTAACAAACCAGCACCCCCCCCCCAAAAAAAAAAAAATAAATAAAAAAAAATAAAAAAATAAATACAACTCCAGCCTCATTCACCATTGACGTCGAGGGATCGTCTATAACAGAAGCAAGGATCCGATTATAGCGATAAGGGGTGAGATATAAGTACAATACATAAAATAACACTTATAATATATAATGCATGATGTAAGTTAGTAATATATTAAGTTGTAGTAGTTTGATTTTCACCTCTTAAGGGATACTGTGTGTAACTCTGCCTAGGGGCGGGGAGTACTCTATAGGGATGATGGGACGTATGTGTGTGTGTGTGTGTGTGTGTGTGTGTGTGTGTGTGTGTTTTATCACCATTTGTCAGTCTGTCATCTCTTTGTGTGTCTGGAAGTGCTCTCTCTCTCTCTCTCTCTCTCTCTCTCTCTCTCTCTCTCTCTCTCTCTCTCTCTCTCTCTAATTTAAAAAATAATAAGACAATTCGAAAAAGAAATGCATAATGAGCTTCAGTACCGCCCGTGTTGGTCCGTTCTTATCTACAACACCCAGTACAAACACACCCACCCGTCAAGCACTACCACCCAACACCTTCACCCACTCATTAATACCATCCACCCATCACCACCAACATCACCCAATCATCGCAACCACCCACCTAGCCATCTACCACCACCACCCATCACCCCACTCATCACAACCATCCACCACCCATTACCATCCATCCAACCATCCATCATCACCACACACCATCTACCACCCAACCATCAAGCACTACTACCTATCCACACCATCCAACACCACCACCAACCATCACCACTACCACCCACGATCCCCCAACTACCACCTACAACAACTACCACCCCACATACCCCTCCCACCAGCTACAACATCACCTCACCTGAGTGTTGCAACATGCCCACACAGGTGAGCACCCCTCCCTCCCTCTACTTAATTACCATGACACCTGTTTTAATGCTCACAGTGACTTGGCATCCTCCTCTCCTTATTAAACAATTATTGTATGCATAATTACTGTTTAGATTCTTCCAGTGACCACCACACATTAATCAACCTGGATGAGAAGAGGTCGAGGGAGGGAGAAAAGGAGGGAGGGAGGGAGAAAATGAGGGAGGGAGGGAGGGAGGGAGGGGGGGAGGGAGGGAGGGAGAGAGGGTGAGAGAAGAAGGATGATGTGGACGGATAATTTATCTTCTTAAAAATATGATAAGCATCTATTCTCCAGTCCCCCCTCCTCCCCCCTTCTCACTCACTCTCCCACGATATGCAGAATTTTCAATTAAAATATTTAATAATAATAATAATAATAATAATAATAATAATAATAATAATAATAATAATAATAATATTAATAATAATAATAATAATAATAACCTTGTATTTATCAAAAACACATTTTCCTACAACAACCATCAAATATACCACAAAATTATCTAGGAATCAATTACCTTGTTTTTATGCCTGAGTTTGTAGACATAAAGCATCACCAGTAACTCTCTCTCTCTCTCTCTCTCTCTCTCTCTCAGTGCATCACTTTATCACCACCTTATGATGTATTATTATCTATTAATGAACCTTACCTAATCTTACAATAGGAGTCATAACGACCGTAATAACCCGAGCCATCCTCAATATATTGGTTATAGCATAAAAAACGGGAAGAGGGCGGGCCATACTCGATATTTATGGCATAGAAAACGGGAGGAAGGCGGGCCAGTCCTAATATATTGATTACAACACAGAAAACGGGAAGAGGGGGACGCACTAAACACATCCCAGCCTTGTGTTTACCTTAGCCAACGAGTCATTCTGGTAAGCCAATTAGAGCGAGGCAAAATTGGTGAGGACCAACCAAGGACCGACTGGTTAGGGGAAACCGACACTTGAGGGCCGTTCACCACAAATAGGTTCCACAGCCGCTGAGAACAGTATCTTGTTGAAGCACCTTAAATGTGTTAGGTCCGTTCAGGCCATATACGTTCGCTAGCCCTCCTGAATCCCTGAAACTCTACGCCAGTTATAGAATCTTCTTATTGAACACTTATCAACTGACATACTTGTACACAACTGCTACATGATACATTACCAGTACACACCTACTACGTGACCATTACCTGTACACACCTGTTAAATTATCAAGTGATCTACCAGTACTTTTTTTTTTATCAGACACCAGTCCACACCTGTGCACAACCCTCGCAATAAATAATAACAGACATACCCACAAACAGGTGGCCCCATTACGAGTTACTTGTACACATACCTATTACGTTATTTTCTAATTACAGGATGAACAACGCCGCCACACAACACCTGGAATAATAAACACACACACACACACACACACACACACACACCTTCTTACTCTCTCGCGTCTCGTTGTGTCCGAAATAGCTGAATTATACGAGTAATGACAGAACTAGCGGGTGTCTGCCTCACAAACCCCGGCCGACGCTACACCCGCTATATTACCCCCTTACCCTCACAGATAGCTCCACTCAGGGTTCCTAGGTATTACAGAGTGAGGAATCCGGTACAAAATACTGTACTACTGATCCTGGAAGCTGAGAAATACAAAAAGGAATACAAGGGATTTTGTAATTCATGTTGGTAACTAGAATACAAAGATTTCTGTAACCAATAAATAATCTGTAGGAAAAGTTTGTCTTCACTTTTGTCACTCCTCTTATTCTCCTCTTCCTTCTGCTATCTCTTCGTTTTTCTCTCATACCAATCCTTCTCCTTCTCTCCCTATTATCTTACTCCTTCCTCTTCCTTATGTTTGTCTCCTTTCCTTTATTATCTTTCTCTCTATCTTCTTCTTTCCCCTATCTCTCACCCTCCCTTAACTATCTCATTTTCTCTCTCTTCAGTTCACTCCTTCTCGTCTTTACTCTATTATCACGCATTCTCTCTCTCTCTCTCTCTCTCTCTCTCTCTCTCTCTCTCTCTCTCTCTCTCTCTCTCTCTCGCTCTCTCTCTCTCTAACATACACACATGCAGACAGAACCAACCTCACCTCACCCCACCCTTTCCTTCCATCACCCACCTCCCTTACTTCCCTCATCCCACCCTTTCCTTCCATCACCCACCTCCCTTACCTCCCTCATCCCACCCTCCAGGGCCAACCTCACCTCACCCCACCCTTTCCTTCCATCACCCACCTCCCTTACTTCCCTCATCCCACCCTTTCCTTCCATCACCCACCTCCCTTACCTCCCTCATCCCACCCTCTAGGACCAACCTCACCTCACCCCACCCTTTCCTTCCATCACCCACCTCCCTTACCTCCCTCATCCCACCCTCCAGGACCAACCTCACCTCACCCCACCCTCACCTCACCCCCTTCCTCATCCCACTCATATCACCTTCCTCCGTCACACCAGCCCCATACCACACCTAACACCACCCCGTCCCTCCCAACACCCCACCTCCCTACCCCCACCTCACTCTCCAGCACCAGTGACCATCTTAGGGCCAGAGACCGCGGGCTTCACTCTTCATCACCATATAATAAAAGTTGATTTAATGATCAATTACATCATGTATCTGGCTTAAATACAGGTGATTAGCATCTTGTATCTCAGGTTATCAGCGGAGAGGTTTGATCTTCCTCTCCGGCTGTGTACTATTAAGTATCGTAATTTCGACTTAAATCTGTTGTTGCGTACACGTTATAAACACACGCACACAGGTTCACTCACACACACACACACACACACACACACACACACACACACACACACACGCAAGCACAGACACTTACATGTATAGAAAACTTACTTGCACATATATGAACACACACACACACACACACACACACACACACACACACACACACACGCAAGCACAGACACTTACATGTATAGAAAACTTACTTGCACATATATGAAGACACACACACACACACACACACACACACACACACACACACACACACACACACACACAATACCTGGTACATAATTAATCATTTTAAGAGATAATACTCTCAGGTTTGCGCTCAGCCCGTCAAGACTTCACGAGAAACACGAACAAGATTCAGGGAACTAAACGAAGGACCTGGGGATCTGGCAGTAGGATCAAAGGACCTTAAACTAGGAAGTACTAATATAAACGTAGAAATCACATTTAAAAATTACCGGTAGTTTAAAATCACCCAAAATAACACAACATCGTACAGCGAATATAATAAATGCGAAATACAGTAAAAGTAAATTACATAATTATTGAAACATATGATGACCAAAGAACCAGTGTAAATAACCACACCTATAAAAGATCAACGCTAATTAATTTTCAACTGTAGACAGGTGAAAGTAATATAGTGATCATAAATATACGAAAATAATTAAATGATCATAATTAACAGAAAACATTACCTCAATAAACATTAAGAAACCACTTCAACTATTTACTCCTATAAAAAAAAATATCACCATTAGACAGGTAACACTCAGGTAAAAATCACTAGAAGCAATTTGACGACAATAACAATATACACGCACCAAAAAAATTATATTTACTGTAAATCGTTCTGGCGAGTCTCCAAGTGATATGAGAGAAGCTGTAAGACCAACCTCACCTCACCTCACCTCACCTCACCTGGCATATGGATGTTCCTCAGGTGTGTAATTGAGAATGATGGACTCAGGATAATGTATTCATCCATCAGTTGATATCGTAATATAATGTAACTCAATCCTGGTGTGATCCACGATACCAAGGAGGCGAGGAGGGTAGTATTTTGTTCAGCTGGTGTGATATCTATCTTTCTCTCTCATACTTTTACTGATACACACACACGCACACACACACACACACACACACACACACACACACACACACACACACACACACACACACATACAAACACACACACCCTATCTCCCCCTCTCTCTGTCTCTTATAATCTCTCTCTCTCTCTCTCATTTACTGATACATATCCCCCCCCCCTCTCTCTCTCTCTCTCTCTCTCTCTCTCTCTCTCTCTCTCAGCAGTAACAACCCCTTCTCACCCACCCATAAACTATAATCTCCCCTACACAGATACACATAAGTAGAGCTCTTCCTATTGCTCCAGTTCCCTCCTTTCCTACCTCCTTCCCTCCCTAAAACTATCTCTCCCTCCCTCACTCCCTCCCTCCCTCCTAAAAGTATCCTTACCTCCCTCAAAACTTCCTTAACCTTGTCACTCCTTTACTCCCTTTCTTCCTACCTTATACACCACCTCCGTTACTCACCCCTCCTTCCCATCAGGTTACTCCCTGATTCACACTCCCCCACAGTTCCCTCCCCTCTACCTCCCTTAACTACACCCTCCCTCCATCTCCCCTCCACAAACACTCCATCATTCACCCCAAACACGGATATCTACCCCCTTCCTTCCCACCCTCCCTCCCTCTACCTAACCCAATTGCACACGCTGGTAATTATTGGCATTACTCCATGTATATAGGAGACGGGAGGGAGGGGTATGTTCAGTGTAAAGGAGGGAGGGAGGGAGGGAAGGAGGGAGGGGTAGAGGGAGGGAAGGAGGGGAGGGGGGCATACATCATGGAGATTATAGAGACACTGACAAATACAAAGGGAAAGGGGGTGCCCATCCCACCCTAGCCCTATATGGAGGTCCTGTCCCACGGCCAGCAATATGGGAGAGAGAGAGGGAGGGAGGGGGGGAGGGGGGGAGCTGAGTTACTGGGGTGTAAACTAGGAATGGAGAGATGACATCAAGCGTAGCTGGTGGTGTTGGGGAGGAGAGGAGAGGAGAGAAGAGAGAGAGGAAGATGAAAGAAGAAAGAAAGAAAGAGAAAGTGAGAAAGAGAGAGCAACGTCTATAATATTATCCCACTACGTCTATCCTAATTAAGTTTTTGGTAAGCTTTCTCAAATAAAAAATAAAACAAATAAAAACAAGAAGTTCTATTATGAGCGTAACCTAAAAAAAGTCAAAAACACCTACTATAACCACAAAAGCCATATTGTAATCGCTTCTCTTTTATTCTATTACAATAAGATATACAAAAAACGTATAAAAGCTATATTATAATTGTTATATATTTTAGCTTTGATATATAATAACAGGAGATATAACCGTAACAGCAAGACCACAGTGTATCAAAGAGCTCTATTATACTCATAGGGGCACTATATTAATCGCCTCGTTCTGTTCTACAACACAAAAAACTTTATTTCTCGTCTTCTCCCAAACGCATCAGAAATTACCATATTAATAGGCCTATTTCCCCTCCCCGCCATCATCATCCCTTAAAGTTCCCCCTCCTCCTACCCCTTCTGAATCCTCCCCCCTGAGTCCTCCCCCTCCACTACTCAGTACGGCTGAATGCCCAAGAAAATTGAACTGACAAATCCCACTCTGGTTTATAGCGAGTCTTTGTAAATCGGCCTCAGAAAGGTATAATCACGGCCTCCCATATAACATTGTAAGGGGGGGGGGGGGAGATCTATGCAACGGCAGGTGTACATCATACTAAATACACGTGTAATTAGCCAGTAGGGCAAGTTAACTCTCCTACCTGGTCACTACAGCGGCGGCCAGGTAGGAGGAGTCCTACAGTTATGAATTTTTTCTCGTAAGTTTTAATGAGAGAATTTAACCTTTAGTTTAGAAGCAAACCAAGATTACCAAATGCTTTTATATTAACCATTTCTCGTAATTGGTGATGTGATAACCTATAAAACTGTTCAAATTTTACCTTAGACACAAAGATGGATTCTCAAAGATTACTATAACTTCACTTTTTAACCTTAACTGGTCGCGGGAGATCGGTAAAAGACTGGTTAACTTAAGCTAACTGTACGAAGATGGATTCCCAAAGGTTCCTACGATATTCTCCTACCTGGTTGATGTAAGACCGCCCCTAACTGGTTCACTTAAGCCAAGGCACAAAGATGGATTCTCAAAGATTACTATAACTTCACTTTTTAACCTTAACTGGTCACGGGAGATCGGTAAGAGACTGGTTAACTTAAGCTAACTGTACGAAGATGGATTCTCAGAGGTTCCTACGATATTCTCCTACCTGGTTGATGTAAGACCGCCCCTAACTGGTTCACTTAAGCCAAGGCACAAAGATGGATGACTGAAACTTTCCCTGTTATTATTTTTTCTCGTAAATATGACGTGAAAACCTAAATAACAGGTTAACTTTAGGCCAGAACACAAATATTCCCTCCTAAATATGGATTCGATATTGTAACAAGGCTACCATAACTAAGTGTCTCCCCCCCCCCCACTATCTCTTCCTCTCCTCCCCCCCCCCCCACTATCTCCTCCTGTCCCTCCTCCCCCCCCCCTTTGGAACGTCTAGGCTCAAGTAGTGTTTGCATCTAAATAAACATGACGTCGAAAATACTACAAGACTCTACCCAGACATCACAGGAGCTTCTAGTTTCAGTGGTATGAGGCTCCCGAGTCTAAACAAGTGATACTCTCTACTTTATCTTGACTCTGTTGTTAATTAAGACAAGAGATATACGGTGTTAGGGCGGCTAGGGTAACATCTAGTGAAGTCTCGTTTTCTGTTATTGTTTATTCCCATTCCCGGGAGTAATGTCAGGTTCTTATTCCCAGTCGTAATCCATCACCTCCCTGTCTCCCGATACACTCCCTTTCCCCCTTAAACTCCCTCTCCCCCTTAAACTCCTTCTCCCCATATACTCCCTCTCCCATTCTTCACCCTTACTCCTACACAAACAGCCCCTTATACATTCACCTACCTCTCCCTTTTCCCCCCTCCCCCACACACCCTCACACCCCCTTCCTACATATCCCTTCCCCCTCCTTTTAGGACACGTACCCGAGGACACAGATGGACATCAGGGAGAGGCTGTGGCTAGCCTCTTGGAGACACCATCTCTCTCTCTCTCTCTCTCTCTCTCTCCTGTGTATGTGTGTGCGTGGAATGTGCGCACACACACACACACACAAAAACCCACAACCACCACGACACAAGTTCCAAGAGGAGGGGGTCCGGGGGAAGGGGGAAAGGGGGTAGAGAGGGTTCCAGGGAGGAGAAGGGAGGGATGATTCCAAGGAGGGTAAAAGAGAGGGAGGGAGGGATGGAGGGAGGGAGGGATAGAGAGCGGGTTACAGGGAGGGAAGAATCCAACGTGTGTGAGAGAGAGAGAGAGAGAGATCCAAGGGAAGGGGGGGGGGGAGGGGAGGGGAGGGGGGTCTAAATTGACTTTGTGTGTAGCGTGCTGGTTCCCCACTGATGACTGAGCGGGCCAGTCATCCCCACCTTGTTCCGTCGATCGTCCGCACTTGTTGCCCCGACGATTGATCGCTAGATAATAATACTCCTACTTATATAATTTTACTATTTGTGAATTATTGTCCACCATGACTTTATTATTCTTTATTACAGGTTATTATTACTTTATTAGTTACGATGATTTTATTTTTATTACTTTATTATTTAAGACGAATTTATTATTCTTGATAACAACTGTATTAATTATTATATAAAAAAACATTAACATTATTTATCATTGGTTATTGTTATGTTATTATTTAAAGAGATTTACTGTTATTATTAGTAACGATCATATTAATTTATTTAGTACCTGTGGCCATTACGACTTCATTAATTTTACTTACTGATTATAAATACTAAATTGAGCAGTCCATTATTATTTTCATTATTATTATTATCTTTATTGAGTGTTAATAATCTAGCCACGAGCACCACACTATTGACCGTCTTAGATCTCCCTCGGTGTTCTTATCATTGTTGGAGGTATTTTTACTTTCAGTGGTATTTTCTTATCTCTTAGGATCACGCTGAGGAACTCCTTAGTCATGGTGATGCGGCATTATTGTAACACTGTTTGTCTAAGTGTATTGATTCTGTGGTGATAATTTCAGATGTTCACTCATATACTCTCTCTCTCTCTCTCTCTCTCTCTCTCTCTCTCTCTCTCTCTCTCTCTCTCTCTCTCTCTCTCTCTCTCTTTTGTCTCTATGTATATGTGTATGTATGTGGGTTTGTCTATGTATGTATAATGTATATGAATATGTGTTTACGTTTCAGTCTGTGTCTGTGTTTGTCTATGTATGTATACGTATATGTGCTCATGTGATTTATGTCTGTATATGTATATGTGTCCATGTCTATGTATGTGTTTAAGTCTATGTATGTAGATGTATATGTGCGTGTCTGTATGTATTGTATATGAACGAATTGCCATGAAATCTCTCACGGTTATCAAGCTACTAACTGGTGAATGGAGATTACATTTTGGTCACAAGTGAACTAAGGTCAGAGGTCACGGGAAAGGTCAAGTCGTCATCACCAGCTCACTCCGTGTAAACAAACCAACAACCTCTCAACATTACGTTCTCTCAAGTGTTTAAGTTTTCTATCCACTTATATTGCACTTTTTTTATATTCTAAGTACACTTTACTGATGCATCGAGGGGGGCACCAATTAGTGCACTAATCTATAAGTTGTTAATGACTGTGCATGGTAAATACATCTCTTATTGACGCATTTTCCTCTAAAAAAAAATTATGTCTAGTTTTTATTCTAATATTTTAACAATTTATCATTATATGTTTTGTTGATTTTTTTTACAATGAACAACAAACATCAGAAAAATAATTAAATTTCTATTTAAACATTATTTTTTTTTAATTACAATTTATCAAAGGAATATATATATATTTTTTTTTGGTGTATTCAAGTATTTTATGTAATTTGCATATATACATAGCACATCTCCTCCCTGTGATACATCCTGCCGGTGCTGTGTGCTGTGAAGGCTGTGCTTGTAGTTAACAGCTGACACTACCAACAATTATCTCTTATTTATTCTTATATTTAACAACAAAAAGAAATATTTGTTCATCTCTCTCTCTCTCTCTCTCTCTCTCTCTCTCTCTCTCTCTCTCTCTCTCACGCATACACACAATCTAATGTTACCTGAACCCAAACTAATCTAAACTAATCTTACGTAATCTAATCCAATCTAACCTGGGTTAACCTCACCAACCGAATCTCACCCTAACCTAACTTAACCCAACCGAATCTCAATTACCTAATTAAGATTCCTTCCCCTACCACCACCTCCTCCTACCACCTTCTACAACCACCACCATCACCACCTTCTACAACCACCACCTCCTACCACCTCCTACTACCACCACCACCACTACCTTCTACAACCACCACCTCCTACCACCTCCTGCTACCACCTCCTCCTACCACCACCATCACCACCACCATCACCACCTTCTTTACAACCACCACCTCCTACCACCTCCTGCTACCACCTCCTCCTACCACCACCACCACCACCACCTAGCTCAAACACCGTGTCCGTGCGTGGGTCGGTGTTGGGTCGGTGGGTGGTGGGCGGTGTGTGGCCTTCAGCACAGCCCTGCATCATAACTGGACAACCGACTATTAAATCCCATCTTTAATCTACTGTCTGTCTCACTGTTCCCTGGTACATATATATATTTTTTTCTCTCTCCTCTTCTCCTTCACAGACGATAACAAGGTCTGTGACGGGATTTACGGCTGTCTGTTTTACCATGTGAGGGTTGAGGAGGCCAGCACAGGTAAGCTTATGTAATACCTGCCTTAATTTGCAACATACAGGTGAACCATAAACAAAATATACATATACAAAATACAATTAACTAAAATATACAAATAAAATAAATACAAATTAAAAATATACAAATAAATACAAACTACAAGAAGGTAAAATATACAAATAAATGAAATATACAAAACTAAATAATTACGATGAATAAGACAAATACGGGATTATGTTATCCACCCTGTCTGTCTGTATGTTTTGGACAGGGAGAGTGGGGAGAAACGGGAGGGAGAGGGAGGGAGGACAAAGGTGAATAGGGAGGGAGAGAACAAGTGGGTGGAAGAGACAGGGAGAAAAAAGAGGAATAAGGCAAAAGGGAAGAGAGGAGAGACAAGAGGGAAGGAGGGGGTAAAGGGTAGGAGGGATAGGGGGATGAGGGAGGGAGGGGGTAGGGGGTAGGAGGAGTATGGAGATGAGGGAGGGAGGGGGGGGAAATGAGAGGAAGGAGAGGAAGATGAGGAAGGGAGAAGGCAAAAGGGAGAAGGAGAAGTTAGTAGGAGGGAGAGGGTAAGAGAGAGAGGAGGGGGGGGGGGGGAGTTGCCAGAGAGACATTTAAATACGTACCCAACTACAGGTAAGATCAATCACCACGAGCATCTCTCTAGTTCCACTTCAGGTGTGCTGTCGCGTCAAATTAAGGCAAACACATGCACACACACACACACACACACACACACACACACACACACACACACGCCTTGCCACATACCCAGCTACTGTAGGAATCAATCACCATGCCCACCTCGCTGATGCCCCGTCAAGCTTCGTGTCTGTTCAAATTAATCCAAACGCGGGACTAATGCTTCTCCCTGTTGACGACCCTGTGTGTGTGTGTGTGTGTGTGTGTGTGTGTGTGATTCCCACAGTAGTTGGGTACGTGGCACGTTGTGTGTGTACTTACGTGTATGGCCTCGTCTATCTGTCTGTCTGTCTGTCTAGGAGTGGTTGTGGGGACATGTTCTGATAGGTGGCTGAGCCTGTCTGTTTCTTTATCACCTCAGAACTCATGTCTGGGGAGACAGTAGTGGTGGCGGTGGATAGATTGGACAGTGAGTGATATATTCTCTCTCTCTCTCTCTCTCTCTCTCTCTCTCTCTCTCTTTGTCCATTAGGGAAACGACACAAACACTCACCACCACTTCCAATAGTACCAACATCATCACTAACAACACCAATATCCCTACCACAACTACCACTACCACAGTCACCACCACTTCCAATAGTACCAACATCATCACCAACAACACCAATATCCCTCCCACAACTACCACTACCACAACCATCACCACTATTAGTACCACTCCATCAGTGCTTGCTCACCTGCCGAGCTTAATGGCATCTGATCGCCTACCTGTTTTCCCACAACACTCGACTAATTCGTCTTCGTTCGTGACAGAGAGTCGCTGTCGATCCGTCTATCAAACATTATAAAAACGAATTTTCCTAAAACTCCCCAGAATGAAAAAAAAAGTAAAGTTGGATGGTGGGAGAGACATTTTTATCTGGACAAATCATTATATATACTGGATTTTCTTGGGTACGTTGTGTAGGAGAAAAACATTACCTGGCAACTCGTTTGTTTACTATCGTGTATAAGTAAACAGCAATGGATCCGTAATGTAAGAAAAAATATTCGCTGACAACTGATTTGTTTATCGTCGTCTACAGTAAACATAAACATGGATACGTTGTCTGCATATAAACAGAAAATGGGTGCCTCAGATGAACGTCTTCAGGTAGATGATAACAACAGGTGAAAATAACCCTCCCTTTCCCACCTAAATATTACGGAATATCTTTTAAATTATCGTCAAGGTGATTTTTTTTTCCAACAGGTGACGACGCAAAGGTGTTTCCCAGGTGAACGTCTTCAGGTAAACGGGTGAGATAACGAGACTACACCTGAGACAAGGTTCGATAATAATGTTCCATTCTCATTAAAGCTCTATAATCATGGCTTAGACCTTACCTAGAGTCCATGAGCCTCAGTAAGTTATGAGAAAAAGAGCCTTAATGACAGGTTATATTCCAGGCTCTGTTTCTACTCACAGAAGCTCTTTCCCGCCGCGGCTCTGTGTCCAGAGTTATTCACTGAGGCTCTAATAGCGTCGTGTTAATTGACCCGACGGCGCAAAGTTGTTAAAAATGCCCAAAAAGAAAAGAAAAAGTTTTTGGAAAAGTTTTGCTCTTATGACATTGCCTGGCGTTTGTGAGAGAGAGAGAGAGAGAGAGAGAGAGAGAGAGAGAGAGAGAGAGAGAGAGAGAGAGAGAGAGAGAGAGAGAGAGAGAGAGAGAGAGAGAGTTCAGGCCTCGTGTTAATTCACATTGAGTATGGTTTAAGTCCTGGATAAATACGGATTAAGTGTCAGGGTCGCCCAACAGCACAGCAACAGAAACAGCGTCACGTTAACAGCAGTATCAGACAGCAACGATAGAGAACCTGACTACAATACCACCTCAATCAGCAGCCACCCACAGCAGACAACCAGACAGACAGCACTACAATCAACAGTAAACAGGCAGACACACAGCACCATCAACAGCAGACAGAAAGGCAGACACACAACGCCATCAACAGCAGATAGGCAGGCAGACAGACAGCATCACCACCAACAGCAGACAGCCAGCACCACCAACAACAGCAGACAGGGACAAGTTAACCAAAGAGACTCTCCAAACATTACTTTAATTACGTCCTGTTGTAATTATGGAGACAGAAGGACATCCCAGGACTTCTCTCTACCAAGGAGGGGGGAGGGTGGCGGTTCCTTCTGATCCTTGGCAGTCGGTGCCTCTGTCATGGAGGAGTCCTGCAGGGTCCTGAAGGAGGGTCATGGTATCCTACATGTTCTTGGAGGTAAGGAGCGGAAAGGGGTGGTCTTGGTGTAGCTTTGAGAATTCCTGTGTGTGTGTGTGTGTGTGTGTGTGTGTGTGTGGACATTATGGTACTACAGTAGGTAAATAATTACTTCAATTACCACACCTATCGTTTAATTCTAGTTATTTATTTTTACCAATTCTTCACATCTATCATTAGAATCATACTAATTCTTTCAGGAAATTCCAAAAGTATTATTCAAGCCTTGTTAATTATACTGTTTAATTTCCATATTTATCGTATAATGCTTACTAATCTTTTTATTTAATTTCCACACCTATTAGTCATGCTTGTAAATTTTTCCTACAATTTGCACACCTGTCATTTCATAGTTGCTAATTAATCCTTTATGCAAATGTAAAATGAGAGGACACAGGTGGCCAGACTTTCAGTGTACAGGTGTTCAGTTTAATTAAATTTCACCTGATTACGTCACTATCCCGTAAGCACGATGGTAACCTGCCAGCCAATAGCGATTTAGCGAATCCGGGGCTTTATACGAACGAGCGGCTCTGAGCGAATCTATGGTCTACCCCATCACTCCCCGCCACCTGGGGACCGAACCCGCGTCCCCCAGTTGCTACGCTGGAGTAAATAACGTGAAGTGTGTGCCTCCACTGACGTCATCAGCCTTTCTCGTACCTGCCCACCCTAGGCATCAATTCTCATAAAAGGTAATAGTGGTTTATGTATGTATGTATGCATGTATGTATGTATGTATGTATGTATGTATGTATGAATGTATGTATGTATGAATGTATGTATGTATGTATGTATGAATGTATGTATTCCAAATACCTGAATATATGTGTGTCTGTGCGCGCGAGTGAAATTGATGATAAATATTAAAATACCTTCAAAATTTGGGTCAATATTTTACACAGAAAACAACTCATACAAGACTACAACTAAACACTACAACACACTTTAGCTACACACCAGGTAAACCACACAACCACGTCCTTAAAATTCCCTATTAAAAATACAATTCAACCATAAAAGTAAACAGAAGGTAAATACAACCTTTTATACAGCACAGGTAACCCACACAAGCACAGGTAACCCACACAAGCACAGGTAACCCACACAAGCACAGGTAACCCACACAAGCACAGGTAATAAAAAAAAATTCCCCGCTAAAATTATATTACTTAGAGGTGAACGTACAGGTAGACTAAATAATCTAATTAATCTACATAAGCATCAACAAGGCCTTGGGTGCTAAAAACTTCACTGAATAATAAACGTCAGAAGATTAAGGACTCCAGTTAAATCAAAGGATGCCTGACCTCCCGGTAAGTCATGGTGGCTTGTCCTAGCTCCTACGATTCTGTCAGAGATCCTTCCCCCCACCTGTGTCCAGATGCAATTAAAACATGGTCACCTGTTTTATATTTTACCCAAAGAATATTCACCTGTGTTGAGATCCCATTAAGACATAACCCACCTGTGTTAATTATTATCTTAAGAATATCCACCTGTGTTCAGATATATAATAAAACCAGAAAAATTACTAACGCAATAAGAGAAATCACATTAACAATAACAATCACAATATGAGAATCACACCTGTAATAGCCAAGATCTTCCCCTAATATTCCCACCTGTAATAGCCAATCTTCCTCTTCCTCCTTCACATCTGCGACATCGAGTCTTCCTCCCACAATATTCTCACCTGCAATATCCAATCACCTTCACCTATCATTTTCACACCTGCAGACAATCACCTCATACCTGTAAACCCTTCCTCTTCCTCCGCCTCTTCCTCCTCCTCCTCCCCCTCTCCTCCTCCTGCTCCCCCCTCCTCCACAACTCTTAACAGCTCTCCACCTCCATTGTTTGGCATGTATGAAATGGTCGTTACAAATCATTTGGCCAACTCCCGGACGCAAGCAACGGAGGACCACATTGAATAAAACTCTCGCTAATCACTCAAGGTGCATAAGAGTTGCTTGTTGCAGGTACACGCAATAGGTGCCAAACCTGCTCTCCGGCTCCATGCCATTAATCGACCTTAACTACCTTTGTGGGATAAGCTTTTATTGCATCCCTCTTTTCAAATGGCTTAACCTGTGTGGGATAGGCTTTTGTTGCCCCCTTCAAATAGTTCTCAGGTAAGCAAGAGGACTGATGCCATTTAAAACAGATAACAACTTCACTCAGAGATGCATTGAGCTCTTGTACAGACTGAGCCCTGGTTACACACACACACACACACACACACACACACACACACACCACACACACACACATACACACACATGAATCAAACTTACCCCGCCACACTCACAAACACGTTATTTTCTCCACATACATACAACACCTCCCCAACACCTCCCCAACACCTCTCCCAACACAAACACAGAGGTGATAGAAATATGCTTGCCTGTGTTTCTTTGTCTTTATCACACACACACACACACACACACACACACACACATTCAGCCCGTCAACACTAGAGAGGTATATATATGCCAGGTTGGTGTGAGTTAGGTATCGGGTCGGAGTCATGCAAGGAATACTCAACTGGTCTTCAACACACTACAATTGGTTTATTGAAAACTTTAATATATTTTCCTCGTATTTAATGTGGAGAAGAGATACCGTGTGTCTGTGATACCGACCACCTCATGTGGTGTGTGTGTGTGTGTGTGTGTGTGTGTGTGTGTGTGTGTGTGTGGTTTTTAACAACTTATCAAAATTTATTCACACTTTACATATTTTTTTTTACAATTTAACCACATCACTTAAATGTAATTCTCTTTTCTCCCCATTCCCTTTTAATGTTCCCCACTCACCACTTCTAACACCCTCCCCTTGCCATATTACTCCCCACTCATCCCTCCCCAACACCCTCCCTCCCTCCCTCCCCCACTTATCCCTCTCCCTCACTCTCCGTTGGCCATCAAATACAGTGTATCCCATGAGGTTCAGAGATTGTACCCACGATGGAAGATCCTGGGTAATGGTGATAGTGATGGTGGCAGTGGTGGTTATGGTGATAATGGTGGCAGAGTAGTTTTGTTAGGAGTGGTGGCAGTGGTAGAGTTAGTGGTGATGGTGGTAGTATTGCTGTTAGTGGTAGTGTTAGTGTTAGTGGTAGTATTAGTGTTAGTGTTAGTGGTAGTATTAGTGTTAGTGGTAGTGTTAGTGGTAGTATTAGTGTTAGTAACAGTAGCTCACCAGAACGAGAACCTCAGATAATAGCGACTCTCTCCTTCACCGTCTCCAGGAACCCAATACAAAATCCCGGAGACATGAGCGCCTCTTGCCTTCTCCTCGGCCTCCGGTAATCCACCACAAAATCCCATTAGGAATGAAGGAAGGAAGGAAGGAAGGAAGGAAGAAAGGAAGGAAAGAAGGAAGGAAGGAAGGAAGGAAGGAAGGAAGTTCGAGAGAGAGGAGGATGGGGATGGGAAAGAGAACGAGGTCCGGTTTCAATGTGAATAGTAAGAAGTTATTAAAGATCACATAACAGGTTTCAGACGGAGTAGAGAACGGAAGCTCTCTCTCTCTCTCTCTCTCTCTCTCTCTCTCTCTCTCTCTCTCTCTCTCTCTCTCTTAAATAGATCCTTCACCCCCCCTTGGAGGAGTTTTTGAGACAGTTCTATTTTTCTTCGTCTTAAATATTGCATTTCACTGTTTTTTTCTCAATTCCAGAGGAGATGTGGTGTTATTTTGGCGTGCTTTTCCAAGAACGAGGAAAGTAACCCTATATTTTTTCTCACACACACACACACACACACACACACACACACACACACACACACGTATAACGACCAGACAGTCACATTACCAGGGGTCGTCAGGTGTGTGTCTGTGGTAGTCTGTGTCTAGGTATAAGTGCCAACGTCGAGGACTACTCTCTGTAAAATATGCAATTTGAGTGTGAATGATTTCAATTCGCCTGGAGAGAAGGGATGAGGATAAGGGGGTGAGGATGAGGGGGTGAGGATAAGGGGGTGAGGATAAGGGGGTGAGGGTGAGGGGGTGAGGATAAGGGGTGAGGATGAGGGGGTGAGGGAAGAAAGAGGAAGATGGAGGAACTGTCTTGGAATTATTGTCACCATCATCTCGCTCTGTGTGTGTGTGTGTGTGTGTGTGTGTGTGTGTGTGTGTGTGTGTGTGTGTGGTAGTCTCCAGCCTCTTACGTCACACTCTGGTTCACACACGAGATAAACACGACAGTTAAAGGAGGGGAGGAAGAGGAAGACGATGGGGCTAAGGAGGTGACCGACTCGTAAAGAAGAGATCCTTAGTGGTGATCCTTCGACAGCAGGATCATGGTATTATGCTAACTGACTTACTGTCTGTCTGTCTGTCTGTCTGTCTGTCTGTAATGCTATGTGTCGTGTGTCTGTATGCTTTCGTTCACCTGTCTGTGTGTGGGAGGAAGAATGAGGAGGAGGGGAAGAAGTAGGGGAAGAGGAAACAGCAGGATGATGAAGAGAAGGGGAAGAGGAAGAAGAAGAAGCAGGAGGAGGAGAATGAAATCTAATTCTCCATTCATCTAAGAGCAAAACCTTCCCACCTTCGGATGATGACAATAATAATAATAATATATGTAAATCAACCTCCACAAATGAACTTCTGGAGGAGATTTACGGATCAAATTTACGATTTATCTGGGATTAATCGAGAAAAATCCTGATTACCATATTGAAATGCTATTTTTTTTAATCTTCAAATATTCATAAGGTAATTCAGGTGTCGAGTTGAGGGACTTAATTTCCACGTGTATTTTAGAGTATGATTTTCTCCCCCACATCTTGTTGATTTTCCCCCACATCTTGTTGATTTTCCCCCACATCTTGTTGATTTTCCCCCACATCTTGTTGATTTTCCCCCACATCTTGTTGATTTTCCCCCACATCTTGCTGATTTTTCCCCCACATTTTGTTGATTTTCCCCCACATCTTGTTGATTTTCCCCCACATTTTGCTGATTTTCCCCCACGTCTTGTTGATTTTTCCCCACATCTTTTTGATTCCCCCACATCCTATTGTTATGATGCTATTTTTCGTTAATGATCAAAGTATATTAAAAGTTCTTAAAGTGATGATGAAACTATATATTAATTTTTTTGTGGAATTAATTAAAGTACATGAAAAGTTTCCCGGTAGATAAAAAATACTAATATATAATTTTCGTGACTAATTAAAGTATACGTGAGGTTTGAAAGCGATAATGAAAGTATATCCAAAGTTTTAAGAACAATTAAGACGTTTATGTTTATAAGTTAATGATAAAAGTATACTGAAATTTCTAACTCAATGATAAACATATTCAATGACATTAGGTTAGGTTTGGTTAGGTTAGGTTTGGTTAGGTTAGGTTTGGTTAGGTTAGGTTTGGTTAGGTTTGGTTAGGTTAGGTTTGGTTTGGTTAGGTTAGGTTTGGTTAGGTTAGGTTTGGTTAGGTTAGGTTTGGTTAGGTTAGGTTTGGTTAGGTTAGGTTTGGTTAGGTTAGGTTAGGTTAGGTTAGGTTTGGTTAGGTTTGGTTTGGTTAGGTTAGGTTTGGTTAGGTTAGGTTTGGTTAGGTTAGGTTTGGTTAGGTTAGGTTTGGTTAGGTTTGGTTAGGTTAGGTTTGGTTAGGTTAGGTTTGGTTAGGTTAGGTTTGGTTAGGTTAGGTTTGGTTAAAAATCAGTAAAGTCAAATAAGAAAATCTGTAACCCGGTCCTACCAAATTTCTACTGAAAAAAAAAATCAGCGTCGGCCTCTCTCTCTCTCTCTCTCTCTCTCTCTCTCTCTCTCTCTCTCTCTCTGTTCTACACCCAACTCTGCCTAAGGTTAGTAACTGTACTTGATGACAACACCAGACAAACAATGGGCAGACTCAGAAATAATAATAAAAAAAAAAAAAAATCAAAATCAAAAGAATTCAAAAAATGGAAATCCAAAATTCAAGATGGCCGCCAACTGAAGAATGTTACTCCCAGTTTATAAAGTTCAGAAAATGAGTGACAATATATCTAGTAAGGTTATAACACACACACACAAACTAAATTACATAACGAATTACACATTGTGGAGAATAACAAATATTAAAAAAACATACTAACAGACAACCGAGAGATTTACTTCACAAAATAATAAAATATATTCTAAACCTGGATCTCCATCACGTAAATTTTTAGTTAAACACTATTATATAAAAAAAATATATATAGTATAAAATATAATGACGGGGTGGGGTATAATGAGGATATTAGCGGAGCACCCGTCATTGTCACCCACACTATCATTATTTATATCGACAAAACGTTGGTAATCATTATTATTATTGGTAGTGTCGCCCTCCTGCACCACTACCTACTGTGGCTTCCCTATGATCCAGGCTGGGTGGTCTGGCCGCCAGCATCTAACACAAACTTTACCTGGATAGTTAATGACGCCTACTGACTCACTTATAACGGACAGGTGTAGTAATTAACAGGTGGTTCATTCTTGTTGTTGTGTTTTATGTATTTGTTACAGGTGTAATATTTCCTGTGTATTGACAGTATTATATAATGAATATGGAGATAAAGATAAAGAAGAGACAGCAAGAGAAAACAGAAGAGAGAAGTGAGGAAATTGACTAACAAAGAGAGAAAACGAACCACATAAACAAACAAACACACAGACACACACACACACATCAAAGACCAAGAAAATGATCCACATCAACGGTAAAAAAAAATACAAGTTAAAAGATGCATCAGAAATAAGTCAGCAAATTGGCCTGGGCAGCAGCAAGAACCCCTGAGGTACTCCACCCCCTAACAGATCGTCGGCGACTCCTCCACGACCCTGAATGTCTGAGGCTACGGACCTAATGCATCAAATTAGTGACTTCCCCGCCCAGGTGCTTTGCTTCTTAGCTCTCCTGGGCGATGGAGGTAATATTCCAGCCCATTTCGGAGACGCCCTGAACAAATAGCCAATACACCGCCATGATTGGAATTATTGTCCTCTGATGGGGGGGTGCGTTCTATCCTTTGTCTGGAATTTAAAGTGTGTTTGTGTGTGCGCATGTGTGCGGGGGTGTAGGTTGGTGGTGTGTGTGTGTGTGTGTGTGTGTGTAGGTTGGTGGTTAGGTGTTTTTTTTTGAGTGGGTGAGTATAATAATAATAATAATAATAATAATAATAATAATAATAATAATAATAATAAAATAATAATAATCAAATAATAATAACAAACTAATGATAAAAATAACAAGAACATTAGATTAAATAAATAAAATAATATTAAAAACATAACAAATAACCTGAGCATTTACTTTCACCATTTACCTTCATTATCCATTAAATTTCGTTGATAATAACCTAACACAAGACAGAGCAAATGACCGCACGCTACCTACCACTATCATCATTAACCTCTAGACCAACAGAGCCTCGTTAATTACTTCCATATCATTACTAATTATCCCAGACTAATTATCAACTTCACAACACACGTAGGTAAAGACTTCCTCCCTCCCCTTCCCTTCTTTCTTATCTCCTTTCCCGTTCTTCCTTCCCACCTCTTCTCCTTCCCTTATTTCCCATCTCCTCTCCTCCCCTTCCTTCTTACCTCTTCCTCTTCCCTACGCATGACCCCCCAAGCAATTAGAGACACCTGACATAGGGGTCACTTCCTAACTGTTGCTTGTCATATAGTTGACCATGTGGCAGGAGGAGGGTTAACAGGTTAATGCCCTCGTCCCTATGCTTCTAGATCTTCAAGTCATACTTATTCCTTCCATACTTCCTTCCTTCCCTCCTTCTTTTCTACCTTCCTCTCTTCCTGACTTCATCTCTTCTCCTATTTTTCTTCTCTTCCCACCTTCTCTTCTCACTAATTCTCTTTTCCTTCCTCTCTTCTCTTTCGCTACTTATCTCCTTCATTTCTTCTTTTTTTTTCTTTTTGTTCCCCTCCTTTACTCCCATCTCTTCCCTCTTTCTCTCCAAACATCCTTGCCTTCTTCTCCCCTTCTTTTGCTTCTTCTTCCCTCCCTTACCCTCTCTTTCTCCTCCCTCACCCCCTCCCTTACCTCCCTCACCCCACCGTGACAAAGTGAAGTGTCTGGTACGTAGCAATCTGATGGAGAGAGGGGGGGGGGGCAGGGAGGGGGGGAGGTTGATGATGGAGGGATGGAGAAGGTTGATGATGGAGGGAGGGAGGGAAAAGGTTGATGATGGAGGGAGGGAGGGAGAAGATGAGGAAATGGGTGAAGCTAACAAATGGTAGGGAAACGCATTGGAAGAAGAAGGAATTGGTTGATAATATGAAGAGGAGGAAAAGGAAGAGGAGAAGGAGAACAGGGAAGAGGAGGAGGAGGAAGGGGGCAGAAAGGGCAGAAGATGAATAGTTTACGAATGAAGGAGGAGGGAAAGACAGAGACAGGACGACTAAGAGTGAATACAAGATAAAAGAGGGAGAGGAAGTGGGAAGAAAGAGGGGAAATAGAAGGTAACAAAGACATAATGGGAAACCTGAAGAAATTATACATAAGAAACTGTAAAAATAATTGCATGAAAAATACGGTAAATTATAATAATGAAAAATACGTCTAAAAATTATGAAAAAAATTAGTAAAATTATGAAAAACACTTAAATCAACATGTATGAAAAACACTTTAAGTAATATGGATCAAAGGAAGAATAAAGAGAAATATAGGGGAGAGAGAGAGAGAGAGAGAGAGAGAGAGAGAGAGAGAGAGAGAGAGAGAGAGCCATAAGCCCTGATATAACACCCTACTATTACCCATGACATGAAAAATAGGTTATGAATTCCTCTGTCATTAACTACTATGTAATAAATGGCTTTAAGCACATGGTTGTTTACCACTGTACTCGCCGCCTACTCCTTTTCAAATGGCTTACCTCACCAGAATGGATGTGTGTTTTTACTGCCTCTAATGGGTTAAGGGGGGCGACTTGACCCACCCTTTTTTGAAGTTCTAATGGGTTAAAGGGGGGAGGCTTGACCCACCTTTTTTTTTAAGTTCTAATGGGTTTTGGTGGACGCTTGACCCACCCTTTTGTCTGGAGTGGTAATGGGTAATGTGTTAAGGAGGAGGCTTCACCCACCCTTTTTTGAGGATTGATTGGGTTAAGGGAGAGGCTTGACCCACCCTTTTTTGTGGTTTTAATGGGTTAAAAGGAGGCTTGACCCATCCTTTTTTGAGGTTCTAATGGGTTAAAGGGAGGCTTGACCCATCATTTTATCTGAAGTGGTAATGGGTTAAGGGGGAGGCTTGACCCACCCTTTTTAGAGTTATAATGGGTTAAGGGGAGGCTTGACCCACCCTTTTTTTAGTTCTAATGAGTTAAGGGGAAGGCTTGACCTGTGAACTTTAACAAATAATTTTTGAAGGTAATAATTGTTTGTTGTATTGTTGTGGCTCTTACTGTATTTTGTAACGAGATGAATTTTCGACTATATTTTGAATAATGTAGATCTTTCTCTGTTGTATTTTAAAAACCTAAATTGTATCTTCTTGTATTGTGTTTTCTGATAAAGTTTCGTGTTTTGTTTACTGTAGCTGCTGTATTTCTAAATTTGGCCAAATCTTATCCATTTGTATCATAAGGCTGTAGTAGTAATAGTTGTAATAGTAGTAGTGGTAGTAGTAATGGCTTTTGAGGGAGGATGGAGGCCACGTTCTAAAAACAAAATAGTAGAAGTAGTAGTAGTAGTAGTAGTAGTACAAGACATCACCATATTCCTAATTATTAGTACTATGACTGTTATAAATGATAACAATAATAAATAATTAAGATAACAACAACAACAGCACGATCAGAACTAACATCCATATACGGTAAACAATAACAAATGAGCATCAACAATGGCGTAGACTCCAAATAACATTGAGATTGAGCCCTAAGGTGAACACGCACTAACAGATGACTACCTCACCTGATTATCTGTGTAGGGTAACCAACATCTGTTATCTTAATGAACGAGCACACCTGGCCAAGCAGGATAACTTTATGAATTAGCCAATATTACCTGGTGCCTGATATGTATATTAATTAACCTTCATACCTGCCCACCGGATAATCAATTCTCCCTCATACACGTAATTTATGCATGCAAAAAATATACATTATTTCGATTTAATTTAGAATGGTATTTTGATTATAACCCTTTTGATAATATAATATAGGTGTATTTTTTTTTAACTTGGGTGTGTATGATATGTAAGTGATTTAATTGTACTGTATATATATATAAACAGATACTTCTACGTGGATATAAATCAGGTAAATTGATTTGTTTGTATACATAATAAATCAATTTAGTTGGATCTCTTTTATTTATTGTTTATGTGTAATAATTCTTTTTTTATGGTGTGGTAATAATGGTTTAAGTTATTTGCATTTATTAATTTGTTTGTTGATGTTTTGATGTCTTAACCTTTCTCTCTCTCTCTCTCTCTCTCTCTCTCTCTCTCTCTGGATATGTAAGTTTGTCTATCTGTTTCCGTCTGTCTATCTACATATCTTCTTTTTATGTGTTTGTGTAAATACTTATAGCCACACAAATTATATATAAACAAATTAATTAATTTTTACCCCCCCCCCCCCGCACAAACACAATAAAATATTAAAAAAAAACTGCTGAACTATTGAACCTTCACCCCAATGAACCGTCAAACCAATGAACCTTCAAGCGAATGAACCTTCAGACTAATGAACCCTCAAACCAATGAACCTTCAAGCCAATGAACCTTCAGACCAATGAACCCTCAAACCAATGAACCTTCAAACCAATGAACCTTCAAACCAATGAACCTTCAAGCGAATGAACCTTCAGACCAATGAACCCTCAAACCAATGAACCTTCAAACCAATGAACCTTCAAACCAATGAACCTTCAGACCAATGAACCTTCAAGCGAATGAACCTTCAAGCGAATGAACCTTCAGACCAATGAACCTTCACCCCAATGAACCGTCAAACCAATGAACCTTCAAGCGAATGAACCTTCAGACTAATGAACCCTCAAACCAATGAACCTTCAAGCCAATGAACCTTCAGACCAATGAACCGTCAAACCAATGAACCTTCAAGCGAATGAACCTTCAGACTAATGAACCCTCAAACCAATGAACCTTCAAGCCAATGAACCTTCAGACCAATGAACCGTCAAACCAATGAACCTTCAAGCGAATGAACCTTCAGACCAATGAACCTTCAAGCCAATGAACCTTCAGACCAATGAACCCTCAAACCAATGAACCTTCAAGCCAATGAACCTTCAGACCAATGAACCTTCAGACCAATGAACCTTCAGACCAATGAACCTTCAAGCGAATGAACCTTCAAGCGAATGAACCTTCAGACCAATGAACCTTCAGACCAATGAACCTTCAGACCAATGAACCCTCAAACCAATGAACCTTCAGACCAATGAACCCTCAAACCAATGAACCTTCAAGCCAATGAACCTTCAAACCAATGAACCTTCAGACCAATGAACCCTCAAACCAATGAACCTTCAGACCAATGAACCCTCAAACCAATGAACCTTCAGACCAATGAACCCTCAAACCAATGAACCTTCAAGCGAATGAACCTTCAGACCAATGAACCTTCAGACCAATGAACCTTCAAGCCAATGAACCTTCAAGCCAATGAACCTTCAGACCAATGAACCCTCAAACCAATGAACCTTCAAGCCAATGAACCTTCAAGCGAATGAACCTTCAGACCAATGAACCCTCAAACCAATGAACCTTCAAACCAATGAACCTTCAAACCAATGAACCTTCAAGCGAATGAACCTTCAAACCAATGAACCTTCAGACCAATGAACCTTCAGACCAAGGAACCTTCAAACCAATGAACCTTCAAACCAATGAACCTTCAAACCAATGAACCTTCAAACCAATGAACCTTCAAACCAATGAACCTTCAAACCAATGAACCTTCAGACCAATGAACCTTCAGACCAATGAACCTTCAAACCAATGAACCTTCAAGCGAATGAACCTTCAAACCAATGAACCTTCAGACCAATGAACCTTCAAACCAATGAACCTTCAAACCAATGAACCTTCAAACCAATGAACCTTCAAACCAATGAACCTTCAAACCAATGAACCTTCAAACCAATGAACCTTCAAACCAATGAACCTTCAGACCAATGAACCTTCAGACCAATGAACCTTCAAACCAATGAACCTTCAAGCGAATGAACCTTCAGACCAATGAACCCTCAAGCCAATGAACCTTCAAACCAATGAACCTTCAAACCAATGAACCTTCAAGCGAATGAACCTTCAGACTAATGAACCTTCAGACCAATGAACCTTCAAACCAATGAACCTTCAAACCAATGAACCTTCAAGCGAATGAACCTTCAGACTAATGAACCCTCAAGCCAATGAACCTTCAAACCAATGAACCTTCAAACCAATGAACCTTCAGACCAATGAACCCTCAAACCAATGAACCTTCAAGCCAATGAACCTTCAAACCAATGAACCTTCAAACCAATGAACCCTCACTAAGACCGCCAGTAAGACACACTATCTACCATCATATATTTGAGTTAGTTATTAATATAATCTCTATATCAACATAAAGACCACAAAGTTAAGGCGGCCAATTAAGACAAGTTGACATATCTATTATTAAGGTTTCTAATTATTTATATGTTTCTGTTGTAATAAATTTAGGGTCAGGTTAATTAAATAATATATTAATAATTGTAGTCTCGTTATATTACAAGTACGGTATTTTTATAACGTATATTAATTCAGAATAGAGTAAGGTATCTTATATGTGGTAGTGTTATTATCAAGTTAACTCAATTGTGTCGAAACAGTTTTATTCATCCTGGTATAAAAGTGTTCGTTATTACAGGCGTTTGGCTTGTATCATTAACAATGCTCTAACCATCCGAAGAATATTTTTTTGATAATATATATAGCCTATTGGTCTATATCGATACTTTAAATTTGTTTCTCCTAGGAAGCCATTGTTTCATCTTTCATTATTATTATTATTATTATTATTATTATTATTTATTATTATTATTATTATAGAATTTATAATAATATATCGGTAAAAATACTAACAATATTGAGTTATATTGTCTTAACTGTTAACACACCTTCACTGTCTACGTACAGTACATGATGAAACACTATATATAACAATATTCTTCACTGAATGTCTATCCATCTATCAATTAATCTTAACCGCAACTTTGTTCATCCTAGAGGAAAGAAACTGACTAAGGTGCGGGTGGAGAGGAAGAGGAGGAGGAGTGTGGTGGTTACGTCTCCTTGACACCAGATGGCAGCACCAACTCGCTCACACACACCACCACTAACCTCACCAGGTGTTGCCTACCAAGCGTTCCCCGTGTGAGCTACAGCGTAACACCTATCCTGACAAACTTCCCTTCGTTATATTTACATCATTCAGTCATCACCTTCTTAAAAAAAAAAAAAACTAGTGTTATTCCTCCCTTTTGTAAATTCTAATTTGTTTTCAGTCGTGGTTCTCATTTTTTTATGGCCGTTCTTTGTGTCTTTGCTTTGTCTCTGGTTCGTTCATGGTATTTTGTGTGTGTGTGTGTGTATGTGCGTGTGTGTGTGTGTGTGTGTGTGTCAGTATCACCGTTTCTTTGTTCACTTCATCGTCTCAGCCACGGTCTTATAATCTTGACATTCCTAATCCAGTCGATTTTACTCCCTCGTTTATCACCCTCCCTCTTGCCTCCTTCACCTCCTCCTCCTCCTCCTTGTTCTTCTTCTTCTTCTTCTGCATCTCCAACACTACCCATCTCTCCCTCGTACGATAGAGAGAAATATAGTTAATTTTACATAAACTAAAATAATATAAATAATGAAAAAACATGGAGATCTCTCTCTCTCTCTCTCTCTCTCTCTCTCTCTCTCTCTCTCTCTCCTCTCTCTCTCTCTCTCTCTCTCTCTCTCTCTCTCTCTCTCTCTCTCTCTCTCTCTCTCTCTCTCTCCCTCTCTCTCTCTCTCTCTCTCTCTCTCTCTCTCTCTCTCTCTCTCTCTCCCTCTCTCTCTCTCTCTCTCCTCTCTCTCTCTCTCTCTAAACCCTTCAGTTATCATTGTCTTCTTTATCACTCTCATCAAAGCCATTTTTCATCCCTTCTGCTTCGCCCTCCACAGACGATAACACTCTCGATGCCCAACCTCGACAACCTAACCCTTAAAAACCTCGACCTTAAACCTTAAACCTTAAAACATGACCTAACACTTGAACTCTGACCCCTGGCGAAAAACCCAACGCGTCAATTCCCTTCCTACCCACGATTTCGCGCGCTTCTGAAGGTGAAAAACGCGGGAAAGTTCAAGTAAGAGAGGCTCAGGTGTTCCTCCCTCCCGTAAGGCTGAACTATAATCTACGGTTAAACCTCATTAATTCCCACACAACCGGACAGGGAGTGTATATACGGGGAAAATGCATCGCCAGCCAACCAACCAACCTGCCCGCCCAGTGTGGCCTCTCTGAGTAGTGGTGTGTATGTGTGTGTGTGTGTGTGTGTTTCTAGATAGGGTAGTGGTGGTGGTGTTTTTTGTGTGATGATGTGTTGTAGTAATAGTAGTAGTAGTAGTAGTAGTAGTAACGATACTAATTGTGTTGGTGGTGGTGATAGTAGTTGTTGTTGTGGTGGTGGTGGTGGTGGTGATAGTAGTTGTTGTGGTGGTGGTGGTGGTGATGGTGGTACCTCTTGGTGTTGGTGGTGGTACCTCTTGGTGGTAGTAGTGGTTGTGGCGGGCCAACACAGGTGATAAACACTCAATTCTTCCTATAAAGTAAACTCGTTTTTTTATTGGTCAACAAATTAGTTTACAGTTTATTTGTTATTCATTCCTTGACTATTAAAAGAAAGTTTACAGTCGCTCAAATTACAGGTATCGCTGGGGAGATACAGTTAATTAAGATACAATAAAATATTATCTTTATCTACGTAACCAAATGAGTTTACACACTGTAATTTACTGTAATTCTCTATTTATGTAACCAATAAGTTAACAGTCGCTGAAATTCACTGTATCCGTCCTAGTAGCTATGAAAATATTGGTTACATAAACTACGCCAGGTACTTTGTCATACCTTTAATTATAGTAATAACAGGTAACACAGGTAACTTACTCATCTGTTACTACACCATCATCAACCTGTACCTGAACGAGTGATGACTAAGGCTTTTGGTGACACACACAGATGGATAACGGAAACTACCTATAGCAACAGAACTAATTAGGAGGCCACTCACCTGTCTTAATATACGCTATAATTTTTTTTTATAGACAGACAGACAGACAGACTTTTCTCAACGCAAGACAGACATACAGACACGACGGCAGGGATAGGTATTGTGATAAAAAAGGATGCCACTAGACCCGTTTTTTTATATGTATTTATTTTTTAATTTATGTATTTTTTAATGAATTTTTTTCTTTGTGAGAATTTTGTATTCTTCGGTAATGAGATTTTTCTAATAATTTATAATTTTTAAAATCTATTAATTATAAATGATAATTCAGCCAGACATTAAAAACTACAAACTATTAAATATCCGGAACTAATGAACAGTTTTTATAAATTTTAAGATCCAGATTCACTTAACTTTATAATTTTTGAGACACCGACCATAAGACCATTAAGTTAATTAAAAAAAAACCAATTAATACAATCTTGCATAATTAGTGTTTTTAAGCCCCAAACTTAACTTGTTATTTACAGATTCAAAACTTTCATTGCAACTTTTAAAACTACATTTAAATGAACCTATTTCAAAATTCTAAGACAAAATGCTTGGAAACTTTCTTAATAATAATAATAACAATAACAGTAAACAAGAAAAATATCAAGGAACAAATAAACAAATAATATAAATAATAACAATAACAGATATGACCCAAACCTCAGTAAACAAGACACACAAACAAAAACAGCCACTGAACCTCAGCTCTCCACCAAAGTGTTGACGCCATCGATGCAATTACGAAGAACCCAGAAGAAGATAAACGATAAAGTCGGGAGAAAATCAGCGATAATAAAGACAGAGAAACAAAAGATAACAGCAATTAACACTTGTGATGAACGAGGAATTAGATATAAGGAGAAGGAACTGATTATATGGTATTAGAAATGGGGGAAAAAAATAAGGAAGAAATTGGGTAATAAAAGGAAAAAAAAATAGGTATAAGATTTGGGAATTGGGAAAAATATTTGGGAATTAGGAATACGATTTGGGGAGTTGGAATTAGACCAAGAAATTGGATATATGAACAATGAACATCGAGTAAAAATAAAGAACAAAGAGGAATTAAGAAAAAATAACATTTAAAGAACAATAAATAACAAATAACACAAAATAACAATTATGCTCTAACGCAAACAGAGCGAACAATCATGGCACAAACTACAAAAAATAACAAATACCCCAAAATAGCAATGGATAATAACGAAAAATAACGAGCAATAACTTAAAGGATATCATCTGATAACAAACGAGTGATAAGAACAACGAGGCAATAACAGGGAGGGAAAAATCAATAACAAGGAGGAGAACAATCAATAACAGGGAGGAGAAAAAGAACAATCAACAACAGAGGAAAGACCCAATAACACACCAATAACATGGAGGAAAACAATCAATAACACAACAATAACACAGAGAACAGTCGATACCAGGGATAACACTCAATAACACAATAACACGGAGAACAATCAATAACAAAGAGGATAGTCGATAACAGGGAGAACAATCAATAACACAACAATCAAAGAGAGAGAGAGAGAGAGAGAGAGAGAGAGAGAGAGAGAGAGAGAGAGAGAGAGAGAGAGAGAGAGAGAGAGGCTGACCACAAGCGAAGAGAGACCAACATTTACCAAAAACACTTTATTTTATAACTTAGAGATTAGGGTACAGTCAAGATGGCCTCCGACGCTTAACCTCCACAGTCGATTTATGCTGGGTAGACATGCGAGTGGTGGTGGTGGTAGGGGAGGAGGTGTGAGAGGGGGTGAGTGAGGGGGATGAGTGGTGAGAGGGGGGGGGGGTGTTGTGCTAGGGTGGAGGTGAGTGAAGGGGTGAGTGAGGTGGATGAGTGGTGAATGGTGTGTGTGTGTGTGTGTGTGTGTGTGTGTGTGTGTGTGTGTGTGTGTGTGTGTGGTAGATTGGAGAGTATAGGTAAGTGAGTGGGATGAGTGATGAGGCGGTGTGTGAGTGGTGATGGAGGGAAGTTGTAATAGTGGTAGTGGTAATGGTGGTGGTGGTGGTGGTGGTGGTGGTGGTGGTGGTTGTTATTGATGGTGGCAGTGTAAGAAAATAGGGACTGTTGTCATACTGTAAGTGTTGTTAATGATTATGATAATGACGAAAAAAGATGATGATTATGATGAAAAAAATGATGATGATGATGATGACGATGATAATGACAATAGTGATGATAGTGGTGGCAGTGTAATAGTGGTGTGAACGTGTTAGTGGTCGTGTTGGCATCAGCGGGTCACAGCTCCTCCTTACCAAACCGGCTCCCAACCTCTTCTCCATCATTCTTATCTCCAGCACCATCACGGCTACCACCACCACCACCACCACCACCATCACCACTGCCGCCACCACCGCCGCCAACAACACCACCACCACCACCACCACCACCACCACCACCACACCACCACCATCACAGCTACCACCACCACCATCACAGCTACCACCACCACCACCACCACCACCACCACCATCACCGCCACCACCGCCACCATCGCCACCATCACAGCTACCACCATTACTACCAGCAATTATCACCATTATGTCTACATCTACCACCACCATAAATATCATCAAGAACAATAACTAAAACAAAGATTATGGATGAACACACACACACACACACACACACACACACACACACAATATCTACTTTATCATATTACTTTATTGAATCACCAAGTCAATGAGCTGGAACATTGTTATAATTCTTCAACAATAACAAAAACATAATAATAATCTGACATTACAAACTCAACAAATTATTAACGTAAGAATTGTAAAACCAAATTCAACTTGACTGCACTTGAGTGAAATACGTCATCCACCCGTTTAGCCAGGTGAGATTATTCCCCGACCATTAATTAACAGACTCACCTGTATTTGTGTGGTAATAGTAGAGTGACAGTTCGATGTCATCATGAACTTTGACAACATAAATAACTGGGATATGATGACCCTGACCACCTGACCCCTGACCTTATCGGAAATAAAATGACCCACACATCCAGACCAAAGTGAGAGACGCCCTAAGGTTAACCTATTAAACCCCATGATGACCTGAACAAGTCGAGTCTGAGTACAGGTCACAATGTCAGGTCACACCCTCAGCTGTACCTCGTTTAGACTATAACAAATAACAAATAAAATCTAAAATCCTCTTTACTGGCCTAAACGACGTCAAGCCATCACTAAACACACACCAAGTGGCTAATTAACAGAAATGTTTACAAACACTATTGATCACTCCCGGTAAAGCTGTGTAAATATCAACACTGTGTGGTATTTAAGGTCCAACACAGCACTTAAACACATTATCTAATTACTTGTACTACAGCGCTTAAACTCTACCACCGCGGCATAAATTGTTGTTTGAATACTTGTACTAGTGTATTTAAATCCTAACACCACAGTAGTTAACCATTTAAATGCTAATAATTCATTCTCAAACTACTTTTACCGTAGCTATTTAAAGCCTAAAGCTATGTCATTTAAACAGTAATAGCCCATTATGTAAACACTTCAAATACGGCATTTATACCGCACTGCCTCACCACTTAATCCCAACACAAACAACAAAGAAGAAAATATGCAGGTGTCAATGGGCGGAGCGTGTTATTAATGACGCAAAATGTTAATTTCACCTTCGCTTCTCACCTGAGTATGACTAAGAGGTGTAATTATCAACAGGTAAAACAAATGATAATGATGGGATTTTCCAGCAACGCGATTTTTCCCTTGGTGGAGGAGTGTGTAATTACTCGGATAGAAATAAATGTTCGATCGCATCTAAGGGTACACATTCCCACAAGATCGTATGATGAATGTTCCTCGTAAATAATGATGCAAGAGAGGATCGTATTTAACTGGTTAACTTAAGATAAAACACCATAGTAACTCCACCGTAACTAATGGTCGGATTCTCAAACGTTCATACATTGTGTTCCTCGTATCTGGTTGACTTATGAAAAATTACAAGAATAAAATTGAAAACATTAAAAATTATACTGAGATTTCACCTTAACCACACACGTATCCAACAATCGAATACCCAAACGTTGGTACGATAAATAACTGTCGTAATTGACGATATAAGAACATAAGCATTTGTTTAACTTAAGATAAAATAATAATGTACAAAAATTATATAATTAATCTTACTCTGAAATTCCACTATAATTAACGTAACCAATGATCGAATTCTCAAACGTTCAAAAGAGAAAAGTTACACCGAAAACAGTGTTAAAAATACAATAAGATTCAACCTTAACTAGATACGTTCACTTAACCGAAAAAACCAGGTATATTATTATTTCTAAAATATTTTCAATCTTAATTTTATCTCCTAAGCAGCTGCTAAGTGATCGTATCTAATTGAGGTAGATTCTCAATATACTTTTAATAAACATCTCGGTAAGTTAATTTTTTTTACTTTTTACCTTAAGTCAACCAGTTAAATGTGTTCTTCTATTTTAACGCAAGAGAATAAAGTCATTGTTTGAACCTTTTGCAAATGCTAACACCAAGTTAATGATACTCTGCAACAAGACTACTTATAAAGAGGTATTATTATTGTTGCAAATGATGCACGCTGTTGCATACACACATTAAGGTATCTGATTTGCTGAGGTGACTCCAAAAACCTTTGCCCAGTTCTTGGATGAGATGAAGCTAGTTATTGTCTTAGGTTTTTTCTCCTTCAAGGTAGCGAGTTTTATCATCTGCTAGAGTTAGCTGTTTGAGATATTCTTAGAGAGAGAGAGAGAGAGAGAGAGAGAGAGAGAGAGAGAGAGAGAGAGACCCATTCATCTAACAATAACCCCAATGCGCAGTAAACACACACACACACACACACACACACACACACACACACACACACACACACACACCTCGGGCTTCGAAGAAGCCTCATACCATGGCTTACAGACTTCCTCAGTGACCGACGCCAAGCTGTACGCTTCCGAGGGGCTGTCTCCACCTTTCAGTCACTCACCTGTGGCGTCCCCCAAGGCACCAAGATGGGACCACTCTGCTTCCTTATGCTCATCAATGATGCCCTAAGAGAAACCCCTGCTCGCTGGAAATATGTCGACGACTCCACCATTGGGATCAGCGTCAACAATTCTGCTCCCAACTATACCGCCCTTCAGGATTTATTGAACAGTCTCCAAAACTGGGCTACCAACAACCATGTCACCATCAACCATACCAAGACCATGGTTATGCACATCAACCTCTCCTCCGACATTGTCCCACCTCCTTCCATTACTCTAGGTCCGAACACACTCCAGGTCGTAGATTCCACGAAGCTCCTCGGCGTCACCATAGACAACAAACTAAATTGGAAACCACACGTCAATGAAGTTGTCAAATCCTCCAGTTTCCGTCTCCACCTCCTCCGCCGACTCAAGTCCCTCGGAGTTCCTGCACACGAGCTCCTCAGTGTTTACACAACATTCATACTTCCCAAGCTCACCTATGCCTCCCCCACCTGGTCTTCCTCCCTAAATGCCACACAACGTAAACACCTAGAAAAAGTGCAAAAGAGGGCATGCAAGATTATTCTCTCCTCCTCCTACTCCACATATCAAGAAGCGCTCAACACACTGACCCTTTCGACTCTCACTGACCATCACCACGACCTCATCTGCAAATTTGGTAAGAAGCTTCTACACCATCCCCGACACCGGCTCCTACTACCACCCGAGGTCCCTTGTCCGAGAATTGCTGTTCGACACCACAACCGCATCCAGCCCATACGTGCACGAACTGATCGCTATAAGAACAGCCCAGTCCCAACCATTGTAAAAATTATCAATAACTTGTAATACTGTAACACTGTCACTATGTTGAATTGAACTGTAGTTTGAGCTTTTCCCCATCTAAGTTATTATATGTCTTATTTGTGTCACTTATGTTACTTGTATATTATTTGTAATTCGTAACCCATTCCCCAAATATGTAACTGTATATTTTCAGCCTTCTGGCTGCCAAGCTCTTTCAATAAACCGTTAATTATTATTATTATTATTATTATTACACACACACACACATAAACAAACAAACTACTTGCGGCTCTAATTTTCATAGCTTCATTAACCTGGCCAGGTGAGCAGCTAATTGTGATAGCCGATTCACCGACGAACAGAGACGATCTTCAGAGCTTTATGACGCACCTGCTGATGTTTATTGACGTAGCCCAGGATGTTTAGGTCTTGTTAAGTCTCCTTTGATGTTTACTGGGAGGTCCTGGGGAGGGTATATGTCTGCCCCACACCCAACCCCTACCCCCACGTGCCCCGATGATGTCTTATGGCTTTGAATATATGATGTTAATGAGGACGTTGGAGATGTTTATGTCTTCTTGTGGCTTGTGTGATGTTTACTGATGCGTGTTGTTCTTCCTGCCCCGTGTTATGGGTATGTCTTATGGCTTACTGGTAGAGTTCACTTAAAGCAGGTCAAGTTAGAGAGAGAGAGAGAGAGAGAGAGAGAGAGGTGTTTTACAGTGAATCAGTCACATCAAGCTTCATTAAACCAACCTTTGTTTAACGAGAAGCAGCCTCGTTATGGTCTCGTTAAACGGTATCAAAATCTATCTAGAATGTTGTTCAATACACTCATGTTCATATTAAGGGAGATATGTTCAACGAAAACATTGATCAACGAAATAAAAACCATCCTTAAAACCAGGTTTAACGAAAAAATATCCTCTTTAGATTTTGTTTAACGAATATAATCCTCGCTAAGGACAGTTCAACGACACGAATCCACATTAAACCTCGTTGTTCATCGTTATACATCCTCGCGGAGTAGATCCTGTACGAACTAATTTAACCAAAACTTTTACAATTAACAAATCTCTCTCTCTCTCTCTCTCTCTCTCTCTCTCTCTCTCTCTCTCTCTCACACACACAATTTAAAGGCAGTTGTTAAATGAGTTTTCTTCTTACGTCATAGGCCTACCGAGGAAATTACTCTCTCTTACTCTCTCATCTGGGTCCAGGAGGGCAAGGAGGAACACCGTTGCTTCCCCGTTGGGCGTTGTACCGCTTCTGCGCCTCACCTTACACGGGATGGTAAGGGCACCCAATAAACTAGCCACTGCGCTACCTTGGGGGTAAATCTGAAATCTGAAAATCTGATTCTCTATTTTTCTCTCTCTTTTTATTCTTTTATATTATCTTAATCTTTATTATATACAGAGAGAGAGAGAGAGAGAGAGAGAGAGAGAGAGAGAGAGAGAGAGAGAGAGAGAGAGAGAGATGGGGGGGGGGGGAGTAGCGAAAGGGAGGGGAAGAGGGAAATTTTATGGTTTGTTAGAGAATTAATGGGCACTAAGGGAGACGTTAATGAAGCAGTGATTAACAGGCAATGTTGGATAATAACGAAGAGGGGGAGGAGGAGGAGGAGGAGAGGGGAGAATAGATCCGAATATGGTTGAAGGAAAAGATGAGGGATGGAAGAGGAGGAGGATAAGTAGGAGAAGAAGGAAAAGGGAGAAGAAGCGAGGAGGAGGATAGGTCCGAAGATAAGGAAAGGAGGAGGATGAGATGTGGGGAACGAATAGAAGGAGGATGCAGAAGAAGAGGAGGAGGAGGGACTTTAGGCCTAGGAATGGGAATCAGTGGGAATTCGGCAACCCCTCAGGACCAGTGTGCTATATGGAATCTAATTAAAACCGGGACCGCCACCACACCTGTTAACTTTTATCCCGTTGTATTTTTTTCCGTCTACTTCCTACTTTTGTCAGTTCTTTTTTCTCTATTTACAATTCCTAGAGCAGATTTTTTTTTTAACGTTGAAAGTCGTTGTTGTGTGACCGAAATGTAGAGTAGAATTAATTTTCATAGTGTGTGTGTGTGTGTGTGTGTGTGTGTGTGTGTGTGTGTGTGTGTGTGTGTGTGTGTGTAGAGACTGACAGACATAAACAAGGTCATCACCGCAGAAGGTAACATGTGTAACAACAGGTGAACCTAACAATAACAGGTGTACTCACATGCCAAGCTGCCACATGGAAGGTGTCCACTGCAAAACTTACCTGAAATAGAAATGAAATTAAAGTTATTTAAAATAAAAATATCTAAGAACTGGCAACTGGATGTGTGTGTAGTAATCATTAAAGTAAACATTATTATTCCACCCACGCACAAAACAGCCCTCAGTTAGGTCAGGACAGGACGACACTCTGCTGATTATAACACAAGCAAGACTTTGTCATAAATGAACCACACGAAGGATTATCTTTGCGGGAAATGACTTTGTTGATGACTATCCGGAGCTTAAGGCAGATCATCGAAACAACAGAAATATAACGACAAACAAATTAATGATTTAGAAAGATATTGTGATGTACAAAGTGTGAGCGATAATAATAATAATAATAATAATAATAATAATAATAATAATAATAATAATAATAATAATAATAATACATGCATCACAATAAACAGACAACAAGATGAGAGAGGTAGGGCAGCACATGACCCTCAGTACCAACAAGGTGGTCGACCGTGATGTATTACCTGCCCTTATCAAGTCACCTGTGATAGCCATCCACCTGGGGTAGACGCCGCCTCCCCGGTACTCTGGCCAGCCTTGGTTGATGTATCACCTCTACTTGATGGCAGACCTGCTATTGACGCTTCGTGTTTTAGGGTGAAAATATTGAGGTGTGTGTGCGTGCGTGTGTGTGTGTGTGTGTGTGTGTGTGTGTGTGTGTGTGTGTGTGTGTGTGTGTGTGTGTGTGTGTGTGTGTGTGTGTAACATTATAAATTACAGGATAAAAGGAGGAAGTTTTTAATAAAATGTAAATGTGAATGAAATTAGGAGAGAGTGAAAGAGACAGAGGAAAAGGAAAGAGACAGAGGGAAAAAGCGAGAGAGATAGAGAGAGAGGGGGAAAAAGAGAAAGAGAGAGTCCTTCAATTATTTCCTGCCTCCCTTCCCCTGCCATCACTAGTGTTCGACCAATTGGCTTCAACAAACAAACGAACATACATATGGATTTATGGATGGCCGGAAGGATGAACGAAGTAACAAAAATATTCCCTTCCAAATTTATCTTAAACTCCAATAATCGTTTTAAACAACCACTGAAAAATTAAATAATAATATACAAATATATCTAAGTTCATTTCTGAGATTTTATTATTTTTTTTAAGTTCATAACCAAAAGATTTATTATTTCTATTTCGCATTATTTTTTTTACATTTACCTCAAAAAAATATTCAGATTCACCTCATTGAAGAGTATGTAAAAATTCACCTCAACTCCTTAGAAAAAATATGTCAAATTTTCTCAATAAATATTAAATACTATACAACTATTTTAATAAGATAATAATAATTAATCATTTTCATATTAAAGAAATATTAAAATAAATACATAAATAGTACATAAATATTTCGAAAGTAAATAAACAATAAATTATTTAACTATTAAATATATGGTCATGTCAGTAATTTATTTAATTTATTTAGACAAAATCTTTACCTTTTTTTAAAATGTCCCGTAAATCCCGCTCTACCTGCCCCTTGAAAAATCGCTATCGTTATAAAAAAAAATCCAGGAAATCCCACTGCCTATCCGTTAACAAATCCAGAAAATCGTTGGTCCCTTAAGAAAAAAAAAGAAAAATCCACTTGGAAGATTATTCTGCAGTCTATCGTCTAAACCAGTGGTTCTTAACCTTTTGGAGTCACGGACCCCTTTGAGACTCTGGTGAAAGCTATGGACCCCCTCCCTAGAAAAATGCACATTAACACAACTTTGCATGTAATGAATATACTTTATTTTATTGAAAATTCATTGCCTCATACAGTGTATGACATACACAAAGTATGAATAAAGTAAACAATCTTAACAAAGAATTATGTTTCACACTTTTTTATGCAAAAATTAATTTTTATCTGACCTTCACGGACCCCCTGAAGCCCATCCATGGACCCCTTGGGGGTCCATAGACCCCAGGTTAAGAATCCCTGGTCTAAACAAGTCAGAAATTCATTTATCTCTTAAAAATTCAGGAAAATCGCCTACTTTCAACCCAAACTATCAATGAACAAATTTCCAGAGATATCGCTACTTAACCCCCGAACACCCAAGAAATATCGCTATTTTCTTAACCCCCCTGACCACGAGTCTTAATTTCCAGCGATATCGTTACTTTTAACCCTTCAACCACGATTCCAAAATGTCCCACAGATATCGCTACTGTTTAAAACCCCTTACCACCTCAGTAATATCGCTAAATTCTGAACTCCCAGACCATAAATCATAACACCCAGGAGAGATATCGCTCAACTCTTAACCCTGCCATAAATCGTAAATTCCCAGAGATATCGCTAACAAGCAAGCTCACCTCGTTATCCTCTACAAATAAGGACTCGTCGGCAACCATCCACCACCACCACCACATCCATCACTCACTAAACATACACACAAATCCTACTCTGGATTCACAAAGGTTCGTACCCTGGTGTTCCCTTGACTGGAATATATGTGTGTGTTAAGTTAGGTATGGTACGATGTCTCAATGGCGGCGATATGGCAGTGTGACTCGAGGGTAATTTCACACAGTCATAAATAATTGTAGTAGTAGTGGTAGTAGCAGAAGTAATAATAATAATAATAATAATAATAATAATAATAATAATAATAATAATAAAAATAACGCCAGGGAACAGGGAAAACGCTACTGAGGATTATAAATTGTTACGGTAGATTGGGAAAATTTGTTACGGATGGAAATATTTTATCTGGGATTGGAGGAATTTATTATTTTTTTTTTGGGGGGGGGGTGGGGGGTAGGGGGTGTGGGAGGGGTGATAGAGGGAAAGAACGTCTCGTACATCAATCAGATTATTATTTACCCATCCGTAGATTTGGTCGACAATCAGGACGAATGGCTAGACAATAAGAGGAGACGAGGAATACAATCAGTGGTCGTGTGTGTGTGTGTGTGTGTGTGACTCTAATCTTCAATTACAGTCAAAACAATTACAAAAAATACGGTAATTATTAACCTTGTAAATAACACTTTCGATATTACAACACATAAATCAACTCTTAATAACACTGAGACGAGTATTTGAAACGCTGGGAACTGAAGCTGTTAAGGTAAAAAGAAATGCTGAGAAAAAGTATTAATTTTGTAATGATTGTCAACAGTTGCTTTGAGATATGTGAAAAACTGGCCCAAATTACACCTGTGTCTTGGTGATGTTGACGACCAGAGGCCCCTGATCACACCTGTGGGTAGTTGGCGATAACAAGACGTGTTTTAGACTCGATAGACACTTCATATTTTACGATACTAGAAAAAAATAGCAATTACGTATTAGATTTTTCCCCGATAAACGTATGAAATAATGGACAGGCGTTAGTTTGACAGGTTCTGGCGTTGATGAGAAAAAATAAGTGTGTCCAGGTAATAATGACAGAAGCTTGGTTTATAAGATAACACCTGACGTTGGTATATATAAATGACAGGTGTTTGGTTGATAGTTTGGTAAAAAAATAATAATATTGACAGAAGATCTGGATATATAAGAAAACACCTGTTATTGAGATATATAAATGACAGGTGTTTGGTTGACAATTTTAAAGAGAAAAAAAAATCGCAGGTAACACTGGGAGAAACTTAGGATATCTGATAAGACACACTGTTGAGGGGAAATAATAGACAGAACTTAGATTGACGGGTTCTGGGTCAGGTATAAAAAGGTAGAGATGATATTGACAGAACAGAAGGATAAGTGTAAACACCAAGCTGTATCGATAATAATAGCCAGGCCGGCCCGGTTGACAGCGTATAGATGCTGTTGAGATAAAGGGAGGAGCTGTTCGAAATGACAGGTTGTTGGGATGATTACTGAACAACAACACCAAGAGGACATATTTATCACGATCACTTGTTGTTGTCGTTGCTACCACACACACACACACACACACACACACACACACACACACACACACACACACACACACACACACACAAAAGGTTAATCAAAATGACTAAAAATGGTCGTTATGAAAAAATTTCACTGGACTTGTCATCGTAATTACTCACCCACCGTCATAATGACCCTAACCAGCCATTATCTAACGTAATTACTCACAACAACCATAATGACGGTAATGACGTATGATTACGGTAAACGGAGTTGTTTCTTTGTATCTACGAAGGCAAGTCATTCATTAATAATAATAATAATAATAATAATAATAATAATAATAATAATAATAAAAATAATAATAATAATAATAATAATAATAATAATAATAATAATAATATCATTTTGGTCATTTTAATATATTTCTATGTTTCTACTATTATTATTACCTCTAACCCCAAGCTTCTCATCCAGCTGACAAACTGACTAAACTTAAACACACACACACACACACATACACACACACACACACACACACACACACCCACACACACACACACACACACAACAACTACACTTAACACCTTCGTAACTTCCTCACTTCTTAAAAACATACAATTAAATCAACCACGACGTTACAAAGGTACAAAAATAAAACCTAAATAAAACTAAGAGGAGGCAGAAACACCAACACAAACTTACAATCACCATTTCATCTTCTGGCAGTGATAAGAGAACAAGATACACCCATCTACCTGACTGTAACACCATAGGCTGAAAATCACGTTCTAAAGAGTTACCACCATCACCACTATTGACCAGCGTGGAGTCGCACTATTACGCCCCCGCCGACACCCCGGTTTAATCGCTAATGCTGTGTGGACTTTGCTCAACAACAACAAGATTTATACCTAAGAATTTTTATACACAAGATAATAACAGTTATCAGGTCGGGGCTGGAACGGCACAAAGACTCTCCGCCATCCCTCACCCACCTGCGCCATACATCAGGTGAGACACTGCTAATTACTTTCCTACATTGCGATAATATCAAGCGAGGTAAATTTGACTTACCGCTTCTGTATTCTTAAACCCCTCTCAAGTCAAACGCTTCTTCCTACCCTCACCCCTCCTCTTCCCCCTCACCTCTCCTCTTCCCCCTCCACCTCCTCTCTTAATTCTCGGTATTTGGGCAGGTGTTTATATTTCAAGGTGTCAGAAGTTAATTTAAATAAGCATAGGTGCATATCATGCAGGTGTAAGTGGTGGTAGGGGTTGTGGTGGTGTTAGAGATGGTGGTGGTGTTAGTGGTGTGGTGTTAGTGGTGGTGGTGGTGTTAGTGGTGGTGGTGGTGGTGTTAGTGATGGTAGTGTTAGCGGTTGTGGTGTTAGCGGTGGTGGTGTTAGTGGTGGTGGTGTTAGTGGTGGTGGTGGTGTTTAGTGGTGGTGGTGTTTAGTGGTGGTGGTGTTAGTGGTAGTGGTGTTAGTGGTTGTGGTGGCAATAGTAGTGGTGGTGGTGTTAGTGGTGGTGGTGTTGTTAGTGGTGGTGGTGTTAGTGATGGTGGTGGTGGTGTTAGTGGTGGTGGTGGCAGTAGTAGTGGTGGTGGTATTAGTGGTGGTGGTGGTGGTGTTAGTGGTGGTGGTGTTAGTGATGGTGGTGGTGTTGGTGGTGGTGGTGTTAGTGGTTGTGGTGGCAGTAGTAGTGGTGGTGGTGTTAGTGGTGGTGGTGGTGTTAGTGGTGGTGGTGTTAGTGATGGTGGTGGTGTTAGTGGTGGTGGTGTTAGTGGTTGTGGTGGCAGTAGTAGTGGTGGTGGTGTTAGTGGTGGTGGTGGTGTTAGTGGTGGTGGTGTTAGTGGTGGTGGTGTTAGTGGTGGTGGTGGCGTTAGTGGTGGTGGTGTTAGTGATGGTGGTGGTGTTAGTGGTGGTGGTGTTAGTGGTGGTGGTGTTAGTGGTTGTGGTGGCAGTAGTAGTGGTGGTGGTGTTAGTGGTGGTGGTGGTGGTGTTAGTGGTGGTGGCGTTAGTGATGGTGGTGGTGTTAGTGGTGGTGGTGTTTGTGGTGGCAGTAGTAGTGGTGGTAGTGTTGGTGGTGATAAGGCGGGTGAATTGAAACAATATTGGGAGCCTCGGTTAACTCAGCGGGTTAGTGAATATACCATGTAAGCCTCTCTCTCTCTTCTTCCCTCATACCCTGCCTGATACCAGATACCTGATACCTCTCCCTTATTCCCTGCCTTGGTCCCTCTATCTCTCCATCTCTTCTTCATTCCCTACCTACTCATCATCTGCCCTCTTCCACCTCTCCCTCATTCCCTGCCTTCGTACTTCCATATCTCTACCATTCACCTATCTCCCTCCCTTTTCCCCGGTTCATTCCCTCCTTTCCTCATTTTCTGCCTACATTCCCTTCCCCTACCTCCTTCTCTCCCTCATTCCCTACCTTCATTTACCCCTCCAAATCCTTACCCCCCTACCCCTCTCCCTACCTCCTTCCCTCCCTACCTTCCTCCCTCTCTCCCTATACATCATCCCCTCTCACTACCTCCCTCCCTCCAAATCCTGCCTTCCTCCCTTTCTCCCTACATTCCTTCCCCTTTTGCCTATCTACCTCCCACTCCCCCCCCCCCCCCTGTTCCTACCTACATTCCTTCTTCCCTCCTTATCTGCCAACTTCCCTCGCTCCTTATTTCCCTCCCTCCCTCCCTCCCTCCCTCTGTCTCCCTCTCTCCCTCACCTCTCCATCTCCCTCAGCCAATGATGCAGTCTCGAGCACCATTTATAAACACAAGCCGACTCTCTTGAGGAATAAAATCACCAGTGAATGCCCCATCGTCTACGTGTAATCCCAGGCATTACATCGTATTTATTTCCCCCCTCCCCCTAGTGCTAGATTATACAAGGGGGGGTAGAGGGTGTAGGGGGGGAGGTGGGTGGGCGGGAGGAGGATCACTAAGTCTAGCCTCTTGGTCTCTCTCTCTCTCACTCTCGCTTCAACACCACCGGTTCGAATCCAATAAATAAGGTCTAATTATGCCGTGAGGTTTGGGTCTGGGCTTCTGAACACGGCCGGGGTAAGTATTAATTTATTACGGTCTAAGGAAGTAGTCTATTTTTCACCCGTTCGGTATCTCTGCCTGCCTGGACGGTATCATTTGCTGCCCAAATCAATACCTCGCTGGTCGATCATAGATTTAATACGAAATAGCTTCTGGACGGTAAAAACAGACATGATACACCTATACTCTCTTACAGCCCGGGTGTTTCTTTTATTACAAACTATTCCTGGAGATGGTAATTAAGGGTCATTACGTAGTTAAGCTCGTTCGTCAGTGCAGTTTATTAGGCTTTATATTATTTGCAAAAACTATTTCGCGTCTCTTGGGCTGAATCTTGGTTAATTTAAGCGTCAGGGAGATACGATAGGAAACACTTGGCCCGGCGGACGGTGCTCACTCTCATCTCGCCCCGTAAATATTATGCATTATAAACTGTTTGCTATTATAATTCATTATATACACTACTGGTACCTGTATTATATATTCCTGAGCCAATATTGTATACCAGGTGCGTCAAGAGCTGAATTAACTTATAGGAGAAAGTTAATTACACTTTACCTCTCAACACAACGACCAATTACAGTAGTTCATTATATCTTACTCTCGACCAATCACGTGACGGCTTTCATTACCTCCCTCAACACAACGACAGAAGCTCATTATATCTCACTCTCGACCAATCACGAGACAGCTTTCATTATCTCCATCAACACAACAACCAATTACAGAAGCTTATTATATCTCACTAGCAGCCAATCACGAGCCAGCTTTCATTGCCGCTATCAAAATGGCCTCTTACAGAAGCTTATCATATCTCACTCTCGACCAATCACGAGACAGCTTTCATTACCTAGACCAATTACTTCAGCGATATCAAGGAGGCAGTCGTTAGTTAGTGTATTAAATCTTACTCTCTCGACCAATCACAAGAGAGCTTCTGTTACCTCGCACTTTCTGAGCCAACCTTGGGCGAAAACGTATGTTATTACACACAACCAATCACGGGACATATCTCATACTGTTGGCCAATCATGAGACAGCTTTCATTGTTTTGACTAATCATGGGGGTGTAATCCAAGTAAAAATTTCGCTTTCGTAATTTTTTCACACATACAGAGAGAGAGAGAGAGAGAGAGAGAGAGAGAGAGAGAGAGAGAGAGAGAGTGCGTGTGTGTGTGTAATTATGAAAAATAAACTAAACATACTGAACAAAACAAACTAACACAAAAACCTCTACATATCAACGAAAACAAACTTGCCAACATGCGTCACAACCAATCACAAACGAGTTCTTATCGTGGTGTCCAATCAGAGATAAGCTATCGTTAGATCAACCAATCATAGACTACCTCGCGTCGTATCAGCCAATCAAAGCTCTCCGTCACCCACCAATTGCAGCCTCGCTCCCACCCTTCAACCAATCAGTTCCCGGAATCACTTGGGAAGAACCACACACAGCCCTGAAGCGGTGGTGCTGAATACACACTTCATTCTCTGTCAAACACACACCACTGACCTTGCCCTTAAGCGCCGGCTGCTCGCTGAATCTAGGGGATTATGTTCAAACTCAAGCAACAACACAAAATTCTAACTCAAGGGACAAGGCAGCATCTAACTCAAGTATAAACTCTAGGAATAACTCAAACTCTAAATCAAATCTCAAGTTATAACTCAGGCGACAACTCGTTGAAATTCGTGTTCGGAATACAGTCATTTTTACACCCTACACCCAAGCCAAAAATTTCGGAATCGAACACGTCGAATCTGGACCAATATTTAACTTATACATGAATTTCAATTTTGAGAGACGAGAAGCGACTCAAATTTGCCCTCAAATTTTTATTCTGAAGGACGGGGAGAGGCTGTCTCACTTGAGCGCGAGCATACCCTCAGTCAAATTCTAGGAGAAGGGTCGATGGTTTCTCACTTGAGCGCTAGTACGTTCTTAAACTCATAGTCTGAGAGGCAGGACTAGGCTGTCACACTTGAGCGTTTGTATGCCCTTAACCATATATTCTGAGAATCAGAATAAGGGTAAATAATCTATGGTTACTCACAAAAGGGTATCAACGAACCCTCAAATTCACATTCCAAGAGGCGAGTTAATCATGGCTCTCACTTGAGCGTCAGGTAGCACTCAAACTTTAATTCCGAGAACCAGT